>WEKY01015739.1:375293-406005 GCA_013390045.1 Picathartes gymnocephalus
GCCTCACGGGACGTTCCGGCCGCGGGGGATGAGCCGGGAACGAGCCCGCGGCCGCCGCGCCCCCGCGGTGTCCCGCGGCGGAGGGATCTCGGCGGGGGCAGCGCTGCGACCGGCGGAGGTCGCGTGATGCGGGGGGCGGGGCCGCGCGCGGGCGGTAAACAAGGCCCGGCCCTGAGGGGACGCGGCGGGCGGGGGTCGGGCCCGGTCCGGGGAGGGGGTATTGGTGCTCCCGGTTCATTGGGGTCCTACCTGGGAGTCCTGTGCAAAGTGCGGGGATGTGCTGAAAGCGGATTAAAAAAGCGTCTCGGAAGCGCCGCTGTGTGCGGAGCGGTGCTGACGGGACACGGCTCTGTGGCTCCCGGACAGAGCTCCCGGGCACCCGCCCCAAATCTCATTGATTTTAATTGATGAGCGTGCAAAGCTTGTTTCCTTTCCCTGATTTTGGATCCCTGAGGATTTATTCATCGAAACCGTTGTACAAGGATTCTGTCTTTGTTTTTGTTTGCTTTTCTTCCCCCCAGAATGCTGCAACCATACGACACAAACGTCCCATCCTTCCAGATAAAGGTTAATCTTTCCCTGTGGAAAATGCAGGGTAGGAAGGAAGAAAGGAAATTATCACGGGGAAGGGTCTCCAGCCTTCGGTTTTGTGCGCCACGCGCAACAGGTTTAAAACCTCAACATTTCAGTCCCCAGACTGTGAGATCTCCGTGTTTTTCCTTCTCCAAGGAGGAGACACCGGGGGTGCTCAGTCTGAGTCTGGAGTCCGCGTGAATTGTCCCTAGATCCCAGTAGGAATCACAGGCATTAAATGTGCAAGGTGGAAATGAGGTGTAAGGGAAGAAAAGCATGTTAGAGCCCCATCTGAGACGTATGGGTTGATTTTTAACTTCTGCAGCAGTTTTTGTGTTCACCAGCTCTGATCCCTGCAGGACTGAGATAGTTCCTTCCCGCTGCACCTGCAGTGGGTCATCCTGCCTCATGATGAGATAAGAGTTCCTTGGAGCCAGCGTATTTTTAATCTAGTCCTGCCTTGTGCCTGGCAATTAATATTTATTATGGTCTAGATGGAGGGATGGTAATATTTTTTTCTTCATGTGTAGAAGACACGTTTGTTTAATCTGCCACAGAAAAGAGTGGAAATTAAGATGAGCTTCAGAAAAGAGCTGGAAGCAATTAGCCGTGCTATTTTACTGGGACTTAATTGCTGTAACAGTCAAATTGACAAAGAAAACATGGATGCTATAGCAGGGGTTTGCTGCTGGATTTGAAAGGAAAAACGACTGCATTCGAAGGGACGTGTTATGTTGTAATTAACCTGTTTATTATTACTGAGCTGTACATTTAAAAATCTATTTACTTAGGATGCACTGGAGCACGTGACACGTAGTAAGCACTCACAGCAGCACACAAAATTAAACTGTCCTTGTGTGCAAGCAGAGCTCTGTACATCCCCCCTGGCCTGCATGGGTCAGGGCCAGGACAAGCCTCTGGGAGCCCAGATAAGCTCTCCGTGGCTCTCCCTTCTCTGCTGATCCTGAATAAGAGAGAATGGGGAAAATGATATAAACAGGAAGAACATAAAATAAGAATGACCACACGGGGTCAGCTGAAAGGTTCTTCCAGCCCCAAGTGCGCCTCCAGCTCTCTGGTTTTATAATTCAGCTCATGTAAGTCACCTTTTGGTGGTGGTTTCAGTGGAGAGATGAACAGAAGCCGTAGACAGAAATCCAGGGAAGAGTAGAACACAACAAGCCAAGCTGACTGCACTCCCATCCTGCAGCTTTTTGCTCCACAGGAGTCCCTGAAATAAAGGGAGAAGGAGTGGATGAGAGCTGGAGAAACCAGAGCAGTGTCCCCAGGTCCCTTCAGGCATTGCAGCATGGTGAGAATGGTGCTGAATGAGTGTCTGTGCTGTTAGCTCAGGGATCAGTTTGTCTGCACTTACATTTGGGCCTTGGGAGCTCATGGCTGCTCAGGGAGGCAGAAGAGCTGATCCAGCTGTTACTGACACTGGAGATGGAGTCATCCTCCTTTTCCACAGGACTGTCCCCAGTGCTCCTTGGAACACCTCTGAAATCAGCTGACTGAGGGGCTTTTACTGAACAATGGCCTGGGTTGGAAGGGACCTTAAAGATTTTGACACAACTACTTTTCTTGTTTGTTTTTTTTTTGTGTGTGTGTGTGGTTGACTTACTTTGACTGTCTCGAGTTAAGAGCCACATTCTGCAGCCATTTGCACTTTGTATCAACGGGAAGTCTGTGCTGAGGGGTGCTGGCAGAAGCCAGCTCCAATGTTTCATGAAATAACATCTCAGTCCTTTTCAGCAGCTTGTCATTTTCCTGTTTTGTTTAATTCCTGTAACTGTCTTCATACCAAACCCTGAAACTGCAATGTACATTTTGGGTTTCTGTTACAATGCTTGTTTTTGTAGCGGGAAATGTAATCCCTCAAATGCCTGTGTTTAAGAGGATGCAAATCAGCTTCCAAGCACAATGCCTTGGGAACGTTTCTTTCATGCAAAACCCTGCAAGATAAATAAGGAGGGGAGGAGGGAGCAGGAAAAAGGATTGTTCGCTTCTATAAACAACAAGAATTAATTATGCTCAGTAAATGACAGATGGGTTAAGATCAAAATCTGAATCTTTCTCAATGCGGGTGAAATCCACGCTCCTATCTGCGAGTTGCATCAACCCCATTGCGCAGCCCGGCCGGTGCCATGGGGCAATGCCACTCGTGCCTGTCGGGGACAGCAGGCCCTGCCATGGCCACATGCAGAATCCCTCTGCTCTCAGCCCCAAGTGTCCCTGGACCACATCTGTTCCATCAGGGAAGCCCCAGCCTCCCACTCGTCCTGGGCAGAACAAAAGTTGTCGCTTCCTGGTGTTCACCACCCGGAGCTGCAGCAGGAAAAGGGACCCGTGGAGACCTGAGTTAATGCAGCTGGAGGAAGCAGTGAAATGCGTTTGGAAACTCACGGGGAGCAGGAAAACTCCATCTCCAGAGGCATTTTCCTGCTGGTGGCAGTCCAGTACTCAGCAGACAACAGCTGTTGTACACTTACTTACCTCTGGAATGATGAATTCCTTGGAAAGCATCTCTCCCAATTCCAGCCATGCACAGAGAGAGCTGTGAGCACAGGAGGGGACATCCAAGGGTACACACAGCTCATGCCACTGTGCACCTGCATGGGCAGGAGGGTTGGGATAACTAGATAATAGGTGGAATCAAGGAATTACTGCCCTTCTGTCTCTCCCAAGTATTTGGGGATATCAGCTCTCCTTGTTTGTCTCCAAGTAAGAGATGCCCAAGGATTCTGAAAGAAGTAGCTGTTCTCCAGCTCCTGTTCGCACCCGTGCTAGAGAACAGCCTGGGGACAGTCACTCTGCCCCTGCTCCATCCTCCCTCCTTCCACTGTGCCATTACTTTGACAGTCAATTATTTCACATTTGCAAACCCATTCTCAAACCTTTTCTGAAAGCAAGCGAAGTGCAAATTCTTCTTATTGCTCTGGAAGAGCTTTTTGCAAAGCTGTTTTTAATGAGCTTGCTTAATGAGCTTTCTTAAATCTATATTTATACCCTATATACAGCTGTATATAGATAGAGCAACGCCTGAAATATGTGTGGATTGCACACACATATGCCTGGGAAAATGAAGGGTGATTAACACGCATCTTCTTCGCTTATACCGTGCAAGTATTTATTCGTTTTTCCCTGGAAATTGGAGAGATAAAAGATTCATTCTGGAATAAAATAATTCTGTGCATATGTGCTCGATGGTTTTGTTTATGAGCCCCAAGTATGTGAGTGTGTGTGTGTGTGTGAGACAGATGGTCTGTCTGTTTGTGAGAGATATGATGTGGGGATGAATGTGGGTAAAAATACAGGTTTCTTAAGGGCTTTTTTATTTTTTTAAAGGAAAAGACAAAATAACAAATGCCTGCTCAGTACATTATTTCCTGTGTCATGCTCTTTGTCAATATGACAGAGGAGTATTCCTGCATAAGGCAAAGCTGCCCCCAAAAGTGAAGGGTGCTGCCCCCAGGGCTTCGAGCTGGGCATCGTGAATTCTCTTCAAGTTTTCAAAGTCCTGGGAAGTTTTGATAAGCAAATACTTTCAGGGCTCTGCCTCTTATTGGCTGTTTCTTCACCGCCAGATTTTGACACAAATAATCTGATTGAAAAATCAGGGAGGGGAACAGGGGAAAAAAAAAACAGAGAGAAAAAAGGAGAAGTATCTATTTCAGCCAACTGCGACCAAGTGTAAAAGTGGAAGAGGAGTCCTGAGAGAAGACGACGTCTCGCTTGTCTGGGGAGATCTCAAGGCAAATCCAGTAAAGCAAAGTCCCTCAAACAGGTGATTGATTTATTCTTTTAGACACTTTTAATTGCATTGTTTTTCTCATTTTTCTGATATGTTTTCTAAGCTTTTTTCTTCCTTCTTCTCCTTCTTCTTTGCTTGTGTCTGCAAATATGTACATATTCCACTGCCTAAGCCACTTGTCCTGAGGATTCCTTTATGGTAGTAGTCCACTTGACTCATTTGAATTGAACCTTTTGAAATTATATGCCAGGTACTTCAGTCTCACATGTGAAAAGGTAATAGAACAAAATATAAGAGATGTGACAATGGTCTCAGTTACCTGTGTTCCAACCAGCTCCATCAGCAGGACCTGTAGAGATTTTTACTTTCCCACTGAGGAGAGGACAAACTGTGTTTTTTCCTTTTAACTGCTCTTTTATAGGGCCAAATCTTTAAATTCAGAGAGCAGCACATCTGTGCTGCCATCACCTGTGCCAGTTTTTCTAGATGACAATTCGGTCTCTCCTATTCAGGATTTTTGCTTTGATTCCATCTTTTATTATTTTTCCATCATTTTTAAATATAGGCTGATTAATCTAACAATTTTCAGCATATGGAATTAGCTATTTATAGGTGCTTCTCATATCACAAGATGGATTCAATACATCAATGATTTGCAAGTTCACATTGAAAAGGCATCTGTAAATTAAGGAGATCTGGAATTTGGGAGATTGCACTGTATAATTCCATCCATGGACACCTAAGGCAAAGTTTCCTAAAGCCAGTGGTGTTCCCAACATCACAGGGAGCTACGTGAGCTTTCTAGAGAACAAGTGCTGTAATTACAGTCTAAACTTTTTTTCGGGGTGTTGCAGCTATACCAGCATTTCTGTTCAACTTCTGGGACAAAATTTCCACCATAATTTGCTGTCCCTGTCATAATGTCCATTTATCCAGTCTTACTACAGGAATTAAAAATGTCCTGTTCATTTCTCCACTAGAAAAGTCACATTTAAATTACTCACCCCAAGTACATTCGCAAAGGTGACTAGTGAAGACATGATTAATTTTGTTGTTAAGAGCTGAAATTCTCTCAAATATGACTTTATATTTAAAGAGTCAAGAGTCCATAAAACCTCTTATTTTATTTTATTTGGGCTCCTAAAACAAAGACACATCATGTTCTACTTTGTGCTTTTTTTCTTCAGAAATGTATTCTTTTGTAAGATAAACTATTCTGTATTTTTGGAAGCTTCACTTTTTCCAGACAAAAAGAAGAAAAAAAGCAGAAAAAAGGTAATATTAAGATATAAACATAAACATATAAATATAAATATAAATATAAATATAAGTGTAAATATAAATATAGCAATGGAAAGGAAAAAGCCTTTTTTAACTTAAAACTTTGTATGCTCATCAACTCATCTGAAGATGTAATGTACTGCTAGTGAGTACTAGCATTGTAGTGCCAGTTAAAATTTAAAGTATCACTGAGTGTAGCAAGAGAAAGTGTTTAGTCTCTACAATAAACCTTGGAAATCTGAAAACTGAATTACTGGATTTTAGAGAAAAATGCAAGTCAGCTTTGGAATGGAGCTTTCACTGCAAATTGGGTTCAGCGTGGCACAATCCTGCAAACACTGTCTTCATAACCTAATTCACTGAGAACATGAATTTCCTCTGAATTACATCAAAGGACCACTCCTGTGGGTTTGGGTACTGAGAGCTGGGGTGCAGTGAAGTGAGAGTCAGAGCTTCATGAGGAACATAGGATCTGGTAAAATGAGGATCCTGAAGTCAGAAGCCACCCCTGAAGAAAAAAACCAAGCCCATTTGCAATGTTTCAGTGTCCATTTAAAGTTTTACCTGGGGTACTCTGCAAAATCACCCAAAAGCATCACTGAGGATGAAGGAACTTTGAGTTTGAAAATGCAGATGCTGGATCTGCTTTCAGGTCTGCCTGGGGAATTTGTGACTGGTGAACGAAACCCTTCTAAGGCGCTCAGAGGAGGTACCCAAAATAGTGAAGCAGCTTTTTTCCCCTTGGCTTCTGCTGTCTTTTTTTTCAGGGCACACTATAACATTATTATACAGCTGCATGAATGGCAAGCAAATGAGAATGTCAATTCTAGCCACCTACCGGTTTTATATCCTGTATTGAACAAATAAAAATGCCAGAACATTTTCAGTTTGGATGGGCACTCCTGCCCAAGCAATAAATTCCCTTGTGCACTTACCAGTCCAGGTAAAAACTGCTGCCACGGGGGCTGAAAGGAACAGATTCCAAAAAAAGAAAGTTTAATTTTCAGCAAAAGGTTGAAGATAAATTCTGTCAGAAGCTTCAGTAACTCTAAAATGTAGCAGGGTCCATTGTCCACAGCACTGCTTTTCCTGGGAAATACAGTGAGCCATTAGGAGCAGCTGAACACTTGCTACAGATAATCTAGAGTTTCGAGGAAAAGCAGTCCTTTTTCCTCCCACAATCTCTGCTTGTAACTTTCCTCTAGCCTGGTTGTGTGAATCACAAAGCCAGTCCAGTGCAGTTGTTAATTAACTCTGCTTTGGGCTCCCAGTTCCCTTTTTTTTTTCTGTAAAATGGGGTGGGGGAAGGTGACTTCCTTTTGCAACGTTCAGTCCATTAAAGATCGTTGTGCTCAGTCGTGGCCCTTATCAGCAGTCAGGATACTGGACCAAATTTGACTTTTACACAGGCTGGGGCAAACATATCCAGAAAGATTCTTTTTATTCATGGACATCTATTTTCAACCACCACCAGGAAAGAGGGGCTGTGCTTAGTGCTGTCTGTACTTGGCATATGGGCAGTGCCATAAAACTCTGCTGGATTGCTTAAGCCACCCGTCTCCGATCCTCTGATTTACCTGGCTGAGCTGGCCTGCTGCTGCCGCCGGATTCTCCAGGATTCTCTAGCCTGAGGGCAGGGAGAGTGGCTGTTCCAGCAGGCACAGCTGGATGCAGGCTCTCACTCCACAATTACCCACTGCCAGAGCCTCGTCCTCCACCGTGGAGCAAGCCCAGGGAAATGAACTGGTTAATTCAGGCAGAGAAACCCGATGTCTGAAGCTTCCTGGCATGAATACCCCCCATTGTGGACACAGTGCTGCCCCACCACATGGGAAAATCCCTGTGACAGGAGTGGAAATTCCAGGTCGAAAGGGTTTGAGGCAGCACTTTAACTTGGGGCAGGTCTATAATGCAGGGTTGGGTCCGTGCACAGGTACCTCAGCTGGGACTGACCAAGAGCTCAGCAGTGCAGCTGGAATGGGAGGGACAGGGGCTGAGCAGAGCTGCTGAAGGGTTATGACCCCCTGCAGAACACTCCTGTGTTTGCACTGAGCGGAGCTATTTCTGTGCCTGCAGCTTTTCACTGGGCAGAGACTCTTTACAGCTCTTTGAATGAATCTCATTAGAGAGTTCCAGGAGAGCAAAAAGCAGCCGTGCACTTCAGTGCCCCTTCCCTCAAGGGCCTGCTTATGGCTCATCCTCAGTACTGTTCTGTCCTTTTTTCTGAAATTAAATTAAAACTCTACTCTTGGCCTCAGCTTTCTGTTATTCATCTCAAGCTACACATAAATTTCTTGGAAAAAGATGAAGAAAACCAGGTGAGTCATTTCAGAAGAAAAAATGGTTAGAGCCAACAGGAGTCATGCCTGAAATCATAGCTGGAACAGTGGGAGTCCTGGACCAGATTTAAAAAGACAGCAGCATATCCAAAGGCAGCTGGGCTGGGGACATCCTGGCAATCCCTCTGTCCCCAGCAGACCTGGCTGTGGGAATCCCACAGCTTGAGGCACCACTGTAAATGTGGCCCTCAGACCTTTAAACAAAACACCACTGTGCTCTGTAATTATATTTAGCATGAAGGGGTAGTACAGGCACTTCTGAACTCTGGGGAACAGACCTTTCCATCCCTGACTATTTGGGATTCCAGGACTGCTCTGTCCTTGGACAGACATTTCATGTCATTCCTGCTTAACAGGAGCAAACTCTATGGATTTTGGGGGGTTTTCTTTAGTAAATAAGTAGGTTCCACCTAACTGCTCTCAGGAAAGAAAAAAACTTAGTAACACAATTTCCAGTCAACAGAGAGCCAGGACTTAGTGCTGACTTTTCAAATGAAATATAGCAAGATTTGTTTTTAGTGCCACTATCCCAAACAATTACAAGGGAAAATGCAAACACATATGCAAATAAGGCACCAGCTGATATTACTGCACACAACATTGTCCCTGTTGCCACCCTGCCTCCACCAGAGCAGTTACCAGCCTCAGGGAGCAGGCACAGGGCGGGCTGGGTTCTGGGTAGCAAAGATAACACATGCATTGCAAGAGAATTTCGTATGATTAAATTTCAGCATTTTATGTTTGTCCCGAACCCGCCATTTCAACGGTCTGCAATGTTTGAGTTGGGTCCAGAAGGTGACTTCTCACCCAGCCCTCCTGCTCTGCCTCTGCTCTGCTGTTTGTCAGCCAGAACTCCCAACTACTCAGGCAAGAGGAAAACCCTCCACACATCATTCTGCAGGAATTGCCCTCTATCTCCTAATACTGATGTTGTTTCTATCGTTATTATTTATATAATAATTTCACAGTAGAACCCAGGCCGTGGCCTGGGACTGGGCCCTTCCAGGTGCAGCACAAACACTCAGACTTTCTCCAGTGAGGATCTCTAACCCATGGTTCCCACTGTGTCCTCTAAGGGAGGAGAAGATCAGAGATGCAGCCTGTCCTGCAGTCAGAACAGGACTACAAGAGACAGGTCCTGGCTTCCAGAGTGTCTGCCACAGACAGTTTTGGTTTGTAACACAGCTCTTGGGTTAAGCCTGTCCCTGTTTCTCCAGCTACAACATAAAGGTCACTGTAATCCTTTGCCTCAGCCCGGGGTAGATTGTGAAGTGTGCTTTTACAGAGTGCACTTAATCTGAAACAAGTGGGAAGTTACTCCCCTAGCCGCAGAGGTTTATGTGCTGTTTTTCTGTGTTTCATCCCAGAAAGTGAATGGAAGATGCCACGTTCCTTTTTGGTGAAGAGCAAAAAGGCTCACACCTATCACCAGCACCGCTGTGTGGAAGATGACCTGCCAGTACTCACGTGGGGTCCTGTCACCTCTCCCTTCACTGGTGAGTCAATCCCTCCCCTGGGTTTGTAGGAGCACGCTGAGGTAAATCAATAACTGAGGAGGCAGCTAAGGGAGCAGGATGAGTGAGCCACAGAGCATCCAAGGGCTTCCACACAGGGATGTCAGTCTAAGGGCAAGCTGATCCCTTACTGTGGGTCCTTTCTCTGCACCAAATCCACGCTGTCCCATTGAACCCAAATTTAGATGCTCCCTTTGTTTCTTGCTGGGTTGCTGGGCAGATTTGAGATATAAGGTGCTGTGTGGAGTTGGTCACATTTGGGAAAAATGACCAACTTCAGGCCACTAACAGCTGGGCAAAGAGCTTGCACTGGGTTGTCAGTGTTCTACAAACTCACAACTCTGCCACCTCCATCTCCAGTTTCCTGTGTTCACTGCCTACATTCCCTCTGGACCGCATCTTCGCTACCTCAGGGTGTTACCATCTCTTCCTGGTGTACTGTGTTAACACCACCAGTTCTGCCATCCCTGCTGTCCTCCCTCTGCTCCTGCTCCCGCTCTCCCACAGCCATCCAAGCAGTGGCGGGGCCAGGGTAATTATCTTCTTCCTTCAGGCACCATTCAAATTTTCTTTATTCAAATTTAGGATCAAGTTACCCTTTGTTCTAGCCCTGGCTATCAAATGAGAGTCTAGCCCTGAGATAAGGTTGATAAAAAAGAAAGGAGGTAGCATTTTAATTTTCATTCCTGCCATCATCCTTCTGCCATTTGTTGTGTCTCTGGTGCAGTGGCAGGTTTTGACAACAGATAAATATTGTCCTTCAGCAGATCTGTCCTATCTCCGGCAGAAAGGAGACACATGTTGGACCTCTGTCCATTTTAGATTCTTTAACAAAGTTTAAGAAGGGTTGGTCGGTGTCTTTAAGGGCTAGGACAAGTATGGAGAAATAAATGGGAGTGTGGGCAGGAGGAAACGAGGCTCAGTGCACAAGGAGTTGTCTCCCCTCTCTGCTTCCCTACTTGGCTGTCCATAAATCCAGGTTAACAATACCCATCTCTCCTCGGAGAGGGGTGGGGAGGTTAATAAGTTAGTGATTGTTAGTTACCCACACAAACAGAAATACTTTTAAATAGGGAAATTATTCTTATAGACATAGTTCTAGGGTTGATTTTCTCTAACTGTATCAGGTATCAAGGATCCTGTCACCTCATCCTGCCCCCCTCTGCCTTGCCTATCTCATCCTGCTTGGAATTTCCCTCCATCAGCAATGGGCAGACCTTGAATGCTGATTGCATCACTCTGCACTTCCTCAGGGAATTGAGCATGGGCTGCTGTGCCCAGGCAGGAGTTCACACATGAGTACAAAACTCACCCAAACAGACTCTTCTTGTAACAGCAAGAGTGACAAAACTGTGACATAACTGTGGCACTGTTCTTTACAGCCACAGGAGACAGGACACCAGAGGACATCAAGAAACAGGACCTGGAATGTGTGGTTCCAAAACAAGAAAAGGACCCACCTGAAGTGAAAGAAGAAAGTGTCCCTGTCCAGTACCTGAGCAGGATGCTGCCAGGCCCTTCAGCTCAAGGTTGGCTACCCAAAATCCCAATTGCCAAAGAGGTCAGGGCTGAGCTGGTTATGGAGCCCCTAAAACTGGGCCCAGATTTTCAATAAGTGAGAGCTGTTATTTTGACATCAATGGTCAAACATGTCAGAAGCAGAGCTCATCAGAAGCATTCTGTATTTTCCTTTACAGTTCTGGTCTAGACCAGAAAGAATGAAGGACAATGCTGTGATTCCCAATGAACAAACCTCCCCATCTTAATGCAGCTCTGTGCTGTGTGGGTCAGGGCAGGTGCCCACAGGATACTTATTCAAACACCCCACCAAGGAGGGGTAGCAAGGGGCTTAATACTCCCTTAGCCATAAAATTTCCATGGCATTCTTTGCCATCAAATTTCCTCAGATTGAAATCAAAGTCACAACAGGAACTTTACCTGGGGAATCAGGATTTGAATTAAGGAGAAGTTGCCAATTGCAACTCCCGAGGTCAGACAAGACAGGGAAACAGGAGATGGAGAACTTTTTTACAGGTGCCCAACTTCAGGCAATGGTGTGACACTCACTTGTCCCTCTTCTTTGCAAATTCAGAGATGGCCATGCCAGGGCTGCAGATCAAGGACTGCACCAACACAGCGAGCACCCCAGCCTTCTACAAAGCTGGCTTTTCCTGGGATGCTTTCCATGTGCCATACAGCTACCAGCAGATGTCTTCCAGCATGCAGTCAGCCCTCCTGGAGCACCCCGTGAGCCTGTATGGGAGCCACCTCCTGCCAAGCACCGAGCCCCCCCTGGATTACAGCCTGCATTACTCCTCAGACATGGAGACCTTCCACTGCATCAAGTGCAACAAGGTGTGTGTTGGATGAGAACCTCTAGGATGGGGAGGGCCTGGAGGGATTTTCATTGCACATGTGAAGCATGAAACCCATTCTTCATTCGGTCACACCAAAGTGTGTGGCTCAGAGTGGGGCCCCCAGTCAGGAGAACAAGGCACTGGGAATGCTGCAGTTCACAGGAGTTCTCACAGAGGGGGGAATTAAATAAAGAGAAGGAATTGAAAACAGAGGTGGAGACACAGCCACTTCATGTCAAAAAAATCACTGGCCTTTTGTTTTGCAGGTGTTCTCCACTCCCCATGGGCTGGAGGTCCATGTCCGAAGGTCTCACAGCGGGACCCGTCCCTTTGCTTGTGAAGTGTGTGGCAAAACCTTTGGGCACGCTGTGAGCCTGGAGCAGCACACCAACATCCACTCCCAGGTGGGTGGCATGGTTCCAGAGAACCAGCTCTGGACCTCAGCTCTTGCCTAATCCCTTATAGAGGAAGTGACATTTCCTAGGTTACAAACATGATGTCTTTCCTGTGGCATGCAGTGACAAGGACAGGAGCTCTGAAAACCGCAGGTCATAGCTCTTGGTCTCACAAATCTCAGATTGCCCTTGAAAATTCCTTGGAAGGGAAGGACTCACTCTTCTGTGCCTCACCACCTGCTAAAGGCTGCAGGAGTTTGGATCACAAGATGTGATCCATTTCCATAATTAACCCTCCCTGCATTCCCTTTGTGCTGCACCCAGCATTATCAGTCCACGGGCCAAGGAGATTTGCTTATCAAATCTACAATTCTCATCACTCTTCAAGCTCTGTCACATGTCTTGCAGCCTCAGACATCCCATGATTTTCCTTCCCCAACAGGAAAGAAGCTTTGAGTGCAAGATGTGTGGGAAGACATTCAAACGTTCCTCCACCCTCTCCACTCACCTCCTGATCCACTCGGACACACGGCCCTATCCCTGCCAGTACTGCGGGAAGCGCTTCCACCAGAAGTCAGATATGAAGAAGCACACGTACATCCACACAGGTGAGAAATAAAATATTCCAATGAGAAAATTAAAATTAGACCCCATCGTGCCAGTGCACATACACAGTCCCCAGACACGGAGATATTGGACTGGGGATAAGTGTCCAGAGGCACTGGGAAGTCTTTATTCCATGTGAGGTGAGACAGCAGGAGGTTGAAGCACGTCCTCTGCCTGACAAGGAGCTGGTTATTGACCAGCCTCTGGTGCATGTTGTGGTTGTACCCAGCCCTGGATGGAGGGAATGTGTCACCCAGCTGGAGAGGACTGTCCCTGGTTCTTCCCATCCTCTGGTGCTGGATCACAGTCCAGACACATCACCAGGAGAGCTGGACTGGCAGCACCCTGAAGCCCAAGCACAGCCAGTCAAGTCTGACTCTGCTAAAACGCATTTCTACCTCCCTTTCTTCATCTGTTAAAGCATTTTTTTTACCATTTTCTGTGCCCTGCAGGGGAGAAGCCCCACAAATGCCAGGTTTGTGGCAAAGCCTTCAGCCAGAGCTCCAACCTGATCACCCACAGCCGCAAACACACCGGCTTCAAACCCTTCAGCTGTGAGCTCTGTGCCAAGGGCTTCCAGCGCAAGGTGGATCTGCGGAGGCACCGAGAGACCCAGCACAGCCTCAAGTGAGGGGTGCCTCCAGGTCCTTGCTGGAGCTCCCACTTCATGCTCCAGAGGGAGAAGACTGTCCCCAGCACCTCCATCCTCCTCATAAAGCTCCCATGCTGTCCTATGTTCACCTGGGGACTGGCCAAATAATGCATTGGCTTCGGTGTTTGTCACCACAGGGCCTTGCACATCCCAAAGAAACCTGTGGGAGCTTTCACTTTTCAATTGCAACAGGTACCAGCCCAGATCTGACATCACCTGCTCAAGTGTAAATCCAGAGGAATTCCTCCAAGGTCACTGTTACTCTGGATTTACACCAGGAGCAGAATCTGGTTCGTCACGCTGCTCAGAGAGAGGAGGGGACTCCTGGGCTGGTGGCAGCAACAATCTGTGCCAAGCTAGTGCTGCAACCATGTTCTGCTCTGATGGTTGGGAAGATAAGCCCAGGGCATGCAAATAGATTGCATTCAGTCAGCTGTGTTCAACCTGGACAGGCCTTCTGCAGAGACCTGCCCAGGCCATAAATTCTGCCAACAGACACCTAAAGTTATTTCTTTCAGCAGAGCATTTACTGCGATCAAATGACAAGTTAACTGTGCTGTATTTTTAGCTTGGAGTGGGAGGAAAATACTGAAGAAACAGCTCCTACCCCTAGCTGATAACAGGGGTCTCTAAATACATTCCTCAGACACACCACACTGCAGAGATCCCAAGCGGGCTCCAGGAAGAGCCACAGCAGCAGGCAGGAGCTAATACTCCCCATGTCTTGCTACCATGGGAGAGTCTGGCTGCTCTGGGAATTGGGGCTGGTATGTCCCACAATACTTCACTGCATGCTGGACATGCCAACTTAGAGCTGTCCTGAGCAACCCTGGGTCACTGCATGGGCAGGAGTGGCCCTGGATATCAATGTCAAGGCCAGAGTTCTGCTTGCCAGCCACCCTCCTCAAGGAGGAAGTGACTGAGCCTCTACATGTTGGCAGAGCATGCAAGTACCTCACAAATATTATACAAAGAGAGCAGTGATATTTCCTCCTTGTGCCAGGTCTAGGGGTTGAAGTAAAGCACTGGAGCAAGTAAAGAACCAGTTCCCCTCCAAGCTCTGCCAATTTCTCTCTCTATAACCTTTGGCAAGTCACTGCACCGGGCTGTTGTTTTTCCACCTCTCCTCGTGACGTGGAGCCATTCACTCAGGTTCGTGGAGTCCCCTGAGTTCTTAACAGGAAGGACAAAGTATTATTATAACATTATTACAACACAGACAAGTATTTTCAGTTAATTGGGGCATTGTAGCAGCACATGGCCCACTCCATAACTGCATCCCTGAACACACAGCCTTGGACAATGACACCAGTGGGAATTACCCTGGGAATGGGCTGTGGCCATTTCACTCCAAAGACTTATGAAGGACAGCTGCCATCATGGGCAAAGACAAAATGGTCCAAGTGGAAAATTCATCTATTGCCAGGAGAGAACTGCCCTCAGTTCCACTGCTGTAAATCCCAAGTTATTCTCCTAAGACCTAAAATATACTTACCCCTTTTATGCTGTGCCTAAGGTGTAAGTCATTAATATATATGTGGAAGCTCAAACCCAGAGTCTGTACTCCTCGCTTTACTTGTACACTGTAAATATGTATTTATACTTATTCTAATGTATATTTTTATTGCACTATACCAGACAGTGACATGTACAGGCCTGCTGGTTTTTATCTGATAAATCTGTTCCTTCTCAGTAACTGGGCTAACACAGTTTATTTCATGTTCAAAACACTCATTTAAAGAACTGCTCATATCTGACTGGGGACACAGGCAGTGGGGATGGGGTGAAAAAGAAGGGAAAGAATCTAGGATTGCTCTGTATGGTTTGAGTGGGAATAAAGATAGAGATTCACATGCAGGAAAGGGCTCCTATGAGACTTTCATCCTGGAGACAGATTGGTGCAGAGCCCCACAGAGCCAGAGCCAGCTCTGCAGAGCAGGAGGGCCGCACCAGCTACACGGAATGTGTGTCCAGACAGTGCCAAAGCCCCCAGTAAATCCCTACTGTCCTTCCCTGAGCCATTCTGGGGAAGGTGCATAACCTGTGATGGGACTGGTCCTCAGGCCCACACACACATGTGAACACCCACACGTGCACAAGCCTTGCTCAAGGTAAAGTCATTGCAACTTATTAAAACTATTGCCCAAAATGCAAACTGTGTTTGTTATTTCCCTTGCCCCCCACAAATCTGCAAACAGAAATATTCAAAGAGGGTGTCAGCATCTGGACTGCTCAGGAGCAAAACCCTCCAGTCCCAAACCACACGGGCACACCAGCACAGACTTCCCTGGGGACAGCAGGAGTGTCTGACTCATGTGCAGTCCCCCAATTTTGGCCATTTGGAGTCAAGTGCTGGCACACATCAATTAACAAAAGTGCCTCTAAGTAGTCATAAAACCAAACCAGACAGCTGGTTCTTCTGAGCCTCATGAAGAAGAGCTGCTGTATCCATTAGATTTTCATTCCTATCCTTGATTTCCAAGGTACAGAGGAGCTACAACCTTCAATGGACAGCTGGGATCTTCTCTCCTGTGTGCTCCTACAGCTTCTCCCTCCTAGCCCAGCACACATCACCCCAGCCCTGCCTGCTATTTCCCCAGGACTCCAGGGTGGGTTACTGAGCCCAGACACTCCTGAAGAGCAGCTACACTGGAGGAGGCAGTGCCAGCCTCAGCCTGGTGTTTGTGAGGAGCCTGGGGAGCACATCCCAGGAGATCCAAGGATGACTTTGGCTGGATGGGCAGCGAGTGGAGGACACACTGGGATGGCTGCAGGCAGTTGCTGCTGCAGAGCTCAGGAGAACATGTCTGAGGCCAGAGCAGTGCAGGGGATCCAGGCTGACCCACTCCCACAGGGACAGTATCTCCAGAGGCACAGCCTGTGGATGGGGGCCAGCTGGCAAAGGCACCAGCGAGACAGAGCAGCCAGAGACAGGAGGTGACAAAAGGGAGGAGGAGGACAGGGAATTAACTTGCAGTATTTTCCACTAAGACACTACAGTTTCTTCCTCTTGAGTAACGAGTTGCCACTTTCAGATCACTTTCAGCATTGCTTTAGGCCTAGGGATGCCAGCAGCCCAAGGGAAAACACGGCAGAGCCCCAGAGCCCCTTCTTCACTCCCAGCACGGCACCAGCCATGGGCAGAGCTGCTACAAAGAGCAGGCCAAGGGCTGCCCTGATCCTTGGAGCTGCTGAATCTACACCATGGATACCCAAGGATGCTCAGCACCCATCAGGACCAGGCCATGGCTGTCACCAGCTCCAAACACACCTGGCCTTGCTCTCTAAACATGCAAATCCTCCTCAGTTCTGACCACTCTGGTACAACTCCTTTCCCACCACCTCCCCTTGCATCACAAACATTCTGGTCAGTCAGTCAAGGAAACAGATAGCAAAAAGCAAAATCTCAACTAATCTTTGTGGCTGAAGAAAGAGCTGATTGTTTTTGCCTGCCTTTGAGCTCGCCCTGTATCCTGTACTTCCCCAGTCCCCTTCACACCTTCTTCCCTTTATTGCTAGGGGAAAAAAATCCTGGTCTCCGGGCTGTTTTGTTTAGCAAATGAGGGACATGCAAAGCACTAACCCCGGGCGTTTGTCAGGAGGAGAGAGGTGCCTCTGTGTCTTCCAGACAGCCTTGAGGCTCTGAGGGCAGCAGCCCAGAAGAGCTATGATTAAGGGTGGATTTCAGTTTGGACACGGGATGAATCTGTCTTCCTAATGAGGACAGAGCCACGGGACACCTGCAGGAAGCAGAGGGGTGTTCCCAGCTAGCACAGCATTAGGCTGCAACTTAGCTTCAGGTTGTATTAACCTCACGAAATGCAATCCTGGAGAAGGCAAGATCCTGAAGCTTTCCTGTTGTTGACAATTGTTAGGGAAGCCCTAAAATGAACTGAGAGGAAGGACAGGGAAGCATTAGACTCCAGCTGGGTGCAGGTTCTACTGGTTAAAATTATTTGCTGCATCCAGTTGCTCCCTGCCTTAGACATCATGAGAAAGTTTTTTCAGTGAAAAAAAAGATAAGAGCAAAGTCCCTTGCCCTCACAGCAGGTTGTTCCCCAGTCACAGGTGATGGAGACACAGCAGCAGTTTAATTCCAGCCCATCAGCACACAAAGGAAAACCTGAAGGCATAGGGCAATCTCCCAGAAATAGCTGCATACACATTTCCTTGCACAGGGAAAACATTCCTGCCTGCCATTAAGGGCCTAACATGGGGATGGATATGGAGCTTAACCTGCAAAGCTGCAACAGAATAATAAAAAAAAAGGTACATCACAAACCACTTTTTAAACGTTTAATCTGCCACAAAGCAGGGATTTTTCCTCCCATTTTTTACCTGGGATAGCACATCCACACAGAGGAGGCAACCCAGAACAGCCACACAAAAATTATTCAACAATAGTGAATCTCTGTGCTGGATAAGAAGTAAGAAAACACAGATCCCTGCAGAATTTCTGACCCACCATCTTAAAACTAACAGTCACCATGGACACACACTGATCTTAAGGCTGCAATTCTAAACTGAGACTTAAGATCTGCCACACATTTCCTGCATGACCTTGGGTAAGCCTTGAGTGCTGGATTTCTGAAGTTGTTCAGCACGCTGTGAAACTCTCAGAAGCTCTTCACCCCATCTGCGAGAGGAGGATAATCACTCCCCCTCTCCCCTTCATTTCACTTGTTTATTTCAACAGTAAGATAGTCAGGAATGAGACTGCTCCTCCTTATCTTCCACATCCAGCACCTCGCACAATGGAGCCTTGATCTGGGCTGGAAGGCCCGAGCACAACTGCGACACCAATAACGAGTGATAGGAACTGAATCCAGCACAGCACCCTCATTCCAGAGCTGGCTCAGCAATGCTCCAGGCAGGCACAGGGAGACCCTGCATTAAACCCACTAAACTGGAAAACAGCAGAGAAACAGGGCAAGCAGCAACACAGGGAGGATAAACCTGTGCATTTCCACTGGTGGATGATATTGCAGGGAGAGAGACAGAGCTGGATATGGGTGCTGTAAACATCCCACTCACTGCCCTCACTTTGAACGTGCTGCTTCAATCTGAGCTCTTCTCAATCTGGTCCTTGGGCTGATTTTGACCTGTGGGCCCAAGGCGGGTCCGTGTTCACTGTACCAGCCAGCAAGGCAGGCAGAGAGCAGAGAGTCGTCAGGAATGGGGAAATCTGGGGCTGGGGAGGAGCTGAGCGTGCACTGAGCTCAGCTTTGGTCTGATAAGTTTATCAAGCACTGCCGGCTGCTAACTGTCAGCCGGGGAAGGGAGCCTGTTAGGGAGGAGGAACAGCTCCCAGGGCAAGATAGGACAGCCCAGGCCTTATCAGAGTGCCTGAGCCAAAGAGGGAACTGGAGAGTGAGCACTTTCCAACCACTTCGTCTGAACAACAGACAGATTGGCAGGAAAGGCCTGTCAGCCCTTCGCCTCTGCCACCTAGGCACCCAGGGAGCCTCCATCCATGTGAATAACCCGGGTAAGTGCAGCCTGGGAGCTGCAAATGTGAACTCTGGAACCTAAGGGAGTGCACGGGGAAGGCTTTCTTAGGAGCATTGCCCAGTGGGAGAGTCAGATTTACAACAAACAATTCAGATGCTTACTGAGCGAGGTGCTCCTGTTCAGTGCCCAGAGCAGCTCTTCTCCCCTGTGCTGCCTTCCCTGAGGTTTGGGAGGGGGATCTACCCTTCACAGTTGCACCAACCACTAAGTTTTGGTGTACAGATAATTGCTCTTCTCTCTGAAAAATAGTGAAAACCCCTGAGTGAATGGAAGGGGGAAAAACCTGACTGTTCCCATTTGAGCTCTAAAAGCATGAGCCAGCAAATACCCCTTCACATCTTCTCCTAGGGCAGCAATAACCAAATCAATACAGCTGCAGATCATAGCAGGGACACCCTTCTGTGTTTGGATGAGCTCCCCTGGACCTGTGCAAGCTCCCTTCACAAACACCTTAGCCATGACAGGGAGGGGAATGAGAGATTCCTGCAGGGCACATCCTCTGCTTGGTTTCCCTGATGAAGCTGGGCCATGCAGGATGAACCAGTGTCACACCTGCAGCTTTAACACATTTCTTTAGCCCACCAGACCATGCTATTATCAGGTCACTGCTCATCCAGACCATATGGACAGCCCTCTATCCTGCATCCCACCACCTTTGGTTCAGCCTGGTGTCTTGGGTCCTGACTGTATCTGAGGGTTTTACTGAGAGATGCAAGCCCTGCCCTTGTGCTGGGAGGATGTGCTCATTGCTCGTCCTTGGCTGCCTGGGTGCAGGTGCTGTCCCTGGCTCTCCATGGGATATGAGGCAGGAAACCTCCAGCAGCAGGTCAGGAGATCTTTGCTGTGAGCTGGTCACTCAAAGGCTCCCTTCTTGATAAGAGACATATCTAGGAAGTGATTTTTCTCCTTCTAAAGCACATACCTAAACCAGGGCTGAAGTCCTGCCTTCTATGCACCTACTTCTCTCCCTGAAAAGAGGGAGGCCAGTATCTGTAGGCATCTAAAGTTACACAAGCTGACTCACAGCCCTGTGGTTTCTGCACTCTCAGGCTATTTCTCACAGCTGATTCTGCTCCAGCCCGTGATCTACAGTTCTCCAGGTCATGAGCAACCTCTAAGTCATTTAATTCCCCTGTGCATCAAGGGCTCCTCAGCAAGCTCCAACAGCCACATTCAGCACCAGCCAACACAATTGTGAGGTTCAAGGCTTCCTCATGAAGAGCAAGGGGTTTAAAAACCCATCCCCATTGATTCTGCCTTCCTCTTGAATAATTTTAAAGCAATGGGGCTTTATCTTACGTCCCAGGCTCATCTATATTAGGAGCTTTGGTGGGATTTTTAGCAGTGGTCAAGTCCACTGGTTTTTTCTCTTTATAAAATAGAAGTTATCTCTTGTCTCAGTTGAGGAAGGGGAAGTTGGAGATGACAGAGCATTCCTGTTTCTGAAAGGGCCCCATCCTGAGAGTGTGGACATGGTGAAGCAGTGTGTCAGTCAGACATCCCTGCCTCAGCTCCAAATTTAGATCCAGCCTGCAGCAGCCTCAAGCTCTGCAGATAAGAGCAAGGTTGAATTCCTGCACATGCACAGCAATACACTGGAGTGGCATTGTGAAAAATCCCACAAAAACCCCATAAAGCAGCAAAGCAAGGTCTCTGCATTGGAATCTGCCAACCTGCATTTTTCACCTTAAAATATTTGCCCAAATTTGAGTAGGAGAATGAGAAATTGAGCTCAGGTCAGCTGGACTTGCTGTCTTGTTTGTTAGCCAACCTTTTATCTCACTTCCTTGAAGTATTAAAACTAAGTAGAACATCCCACGTGAAAACTTTTCTTAGGAAAAGTATCGTGTACGATTGGTAAGATTTTATTTCTGAATTATACTTATGAGATCTGCACAGAACTCATTTTCTTGTGTCTTAAAAGCAGAGCTGACAGGGCAAAAGACCTTGGGTTTCAGAGTGTGCACGAGACAGCCGAGGTTTCTCATGTTACCTGGAATGCAGGGAAACAGCTGGAAAGTCAGAGAGAGCCATGTCCCTGTGCCTGCCACAACCGTGGTGGTGGAGAACTCAGCAAGATTAATAATACTTTGCATTTGAATAGCTCATAGTGCCTAAGGATTTCAAAAGGGCACAGCACCCAACAGGCAGCAGGATTTAGCGCCCAGCCTGCAAGTTCTCACAGCATCATTTTTAATTTTGCAGAAGATACAACACAAACTTTGTGGTCATCAGGAACAATAATTTCTATGTTGGGGGTACCACCTCCTCATCCTCTCTTCCTCAATCCCAAAGTGCCCAGCAATCTTAGCTGGGAAGGGAATGTGACTCAGGCCTTCAACTGAAGGGCTGCCACTTGCATACCCTGAAGGCTGGATGGGGCTGTGGTGTTATCACTGGCCACCAGCTCTTGCCTCCTCCCCAATGATTCAGCAAATCTTCTTCGAGGAGAAAAACAAGCACACAAGTGAACAAATCACAATGTCAGATTACAAAGATGAGCAGGGAAAAGCTGCAGCTCGAAGGAGGGAGATAAAAGTTGGTGAAGTTACATGAGCCAAGGATGAAAATGCCAAATAAAGACAAGGGTTTTTTGAAGGGAAGCAATAATAATGTGAAAAAAGTGTTGTAGTTTGGATACTTTACACTGAGAAACATCGCTGAGAGTAAGAGAACACAATATGGAAGGAAATGAAGCATATTCTACCCTCTACTATCTGGGCATTGCACAGGGCTGATAGGGATTTTTACTGGTATAGATGAAAACTGAACAGTCCATTCTGGTTTGCACTGGAACAGAGTTCCCCTAAGATAGCTATTTTCAGGAGGAGGTTCTGCTCTCTGTAACCAAGACTTCCAATAATCTGGAAGCCCCTTGTCAGGCACTTTGAATGTCATTGTTCCTGGAAAAAAGGATGCAAGTCATTAGCAGAGGGCAGTTGGAAGTAATGTTTTAACTCCCAACAGCTTTGGCCACTGCATCATATTTTTATATCATAGCCCTTTTCCATAAATGTTTTGTTTCCTGCTTGAGGTGAAACACAGGATCAGTGTAACAGCTCTATAGAATAGAAAGTAAAAAAGAAACTCCAGCCAGACCTTAGCTAGGAGATGTAATATTTCCTGTAATGGCATTCCACTGCACTCAGAGCCCAGACTTCCAAGAACACCATGAAATTCTAAGGAAAATAAGTGTTTGGAATTTATGAAGAGCTCATGCCATGTTTGGGAAAACTCTCAGCCCAGCAAGAATCCTCCAGTATCTGTGAGAGAGATGCAGCCTTCCCCTGCATTAAATGCAACACAAAAAGTAAGCACAAAAGGAAGAGGATCTCAGGAGCCGTGAACACATATGGGGATGGATAAACTGTTCCCAAAGGGAACAGGGTTTTGGGGTACATACTTACACTGCTGCTCTTCCCTAGGAAATACAAAAGAAGGAACCATGGCACAACCCAGAGGCTTTCCCCTCAAGCTCACCCGGGATATTGTTGCTGTGTAAGTCATATAAAGAGTGCCAGGGGTGTCTCCTTTTAAGGCATTTCCCTGTGCTGTGCTGCCACCTGCTTTCACAGGTCTGGGATTTTCTCCTCAACTCTGAAAATACTCAGATGTGTTGTAGAGCTCCAGTGTCAGCCCACCTGAAAAGGGGAGAACTTATCACCACGTTCCAAGGTTTAAAGGGTGACTACAGAGATGGAGACTTCCTTTTTAGGAGGAGTCAAAAATGGAAAAAAATGAGGGCTAATGGGTACAAGTTACTCCTGGGGAGATTACGATTGGATGCTAGAGGACAATTTTTCACAGTGAGAGCAATCAATCATTGGAATAATATCCCCAGGGAAGTGGTGGGTCCCCAACACTGGACACTTCTCGGATCAGCTGGACAGGGTGCTGGGCTGTCTTCTCTAGACCGTGCTTTTGCCAAGTGAGGTTGGATCAGGTGATCCTTGAGATGCTTTCCAAACCAGTATTCTTTTATTCCATTAAAATGTGCTACTGCTGCACTCTACAGGCTGCAAACAGTTCTTTTATCATTAATCACAACTTCTAAGCCAGGCTTATGGTTTTGTGGGGGGAGGCTGGCTCCTGGGTATTTGGGGCTGGTTCTGTTTCTACCCCATCCCAGGGCTCTCACAGGAGGAACACACCCAGTTCACACCTTGCTGGGATGAGCAGGAGGAAGAGCAGCAGCTGTAACACAGACACACAGACACACAGGCAAGCCACCGACCCTGACTCAAAAACCCCACGGCAGCAGGGGACACTGGGGGCAGCTGTGCCAGAGATGTCCCACATGCTGGATCCCCATGGGAAAGGGAGAGCTCAGGAACAGCGGGGAGAAGGGCTGGAGACCTTCACCTTCTGAAGCTGCTGCCTCATTCTGCTTTATCCCTCTAGACTGGCACAACAGAGGAGGCACAGGGAGAAACTGCCTGGCAGTGGCCACCTCAGCAAAAGTCCACTTGAGGTGAGGGGACCTGGGGATGTGGTGAAGATCACTGCCCCTCCCAGCACACCCCACACATCCTGGGATTGCAGCAAGCCCGGCTTTCTGCCAGGAATTGGTGCCATGTGTTCCTGTGCCTTCCTGGCCCTGACTGGCTTTGCCAGAAGAACAATCTGGGAGATCTCCCACAAGAAACATCTTTCACTTTCTCACTGTTGGCCTTCATAAGCCCTTTTTAAAGGAAATAAAAATATCTTAATGGCATTTCCCTCTTGCATTGCCCCTTGGTACAGAGGCTGGGCCAATGAACCCATTGGTCACTCAGCTGAGTTCCTTCTCTTCTGAAATCTGGAGCATAAACTTCATCTTCACATATTCCAGTGACAGTACCAAGTCTGTGTGAGCCACAGGCAGAGTGCAAACTTGATCCCTTCCCTGTTTCTTAGAGAGAGATACAACAATTCCCAGTTTTGTGGTGAGAACCTGACTGGCCTCAGCAGGGCCTGTGGCCCACACAATGCCATCTTTGTGAACTTGGATGATGAAGAAATCCCAACTAAACCACTGGATGCTGCTGTACAGATCTGGAAGAAAGTGTGCACCAATCCTGTGGATAAATGAGTGTCAACATTTTCATAATAACTGCCTAATGAGTCCTCTAGGAAGCTCAACAAGCTCCCAAGAGGGAGGCAACAATCCAAATGAGCTGGTAATACACCAGAGAGGGAGAATAACAGAGAAGTTCCATTCCCAAGTGTGTCTGAGTGTGGGAAGTATAGCCAGATCAGGATGGTGGCCTGGAAAATAAAAAAGACACCTGAGGAGGTTTGACCTCCAGCCCACACAGGCAGCACCTGCAGGGCTCTCACACAGCCATGCCCATCAGGCATGGACTGGCCTCAGGCTACTGAAGGACAAGGGTGTGGAGGCTGCCCTGCTTCAGCTCTGAGCCAAGCCTGGCCCCTGGCATTGGCACACACCTGCACTCCTGGCTATATAAACACAGCCCTCCAGCTGGGACTGTCCCCTCAGGGCTGCCCTCACCATGGCTCGCTGGCACATCCTGGCCTTGGCCCTGTGCTCCTACCTCGGGGTAGCCTGGGCTGCCACCGTAAGTACAAAGGCCCTTCCCTTGGCCTGGCAAGGCATTTTGCCTCTTCCTGCCCAAATGAGAAAACTCCAGTTACGTGTGCTCCTGAGCCCCTGACAGAGGGCCTGCAGACCTGACAGCCCAGGCAGGCTGTTTTCCTGCCCTGACCATGGCAAACGCTCTCATCAGCATTTTTCTAAGAGTTCCTGCACAGTTCTGTGTCAGGTCTGCCTGGGTTTACACCCTAAGGCTGAAGGTTTTCTCCTTCTGCCATTTGTCTTTGGGACTGTGGGGGAATTGCTGCTGCCTGTCTGCTCCAAAGGCCGCCTGCAGGACACCTGCACAGGCACAGCTCCCGTGGCACCTGTGGGCTCTCCACAAGGGACCAAGGGCACGGACAGGGAGGACGGGACGTGAGTGTGTCTGAGTGGGGGCCTGGCCAGGGCAAGGTGTGGGTGCTGGAGACACAGAGTTATGCTGAAGCCAGAGTTCTGAAGGACCGAGCAATGGATTTTCTCTTCTCCATGGTACCTCCTGTAGCTGGGTGTGGTGCTCACCGAGGGAGGATTTGTGGAAGGTGAGAGTAAGAAACTGGGACTCTTTGGGAGCTACATTGACATCTTCAGAGGGATTCCCTTTGCTGCCCCTCCAAAGAGACTGGAAGACCCCCAACCTCACCCTGGCTGGGATGGTGAGATCCAATTTTTGAATGCCTTTGGTTTGGGGTTTTGTTTTCACTTCTCTCTCTTTAATCTAGTACATATGGGAAATGGTACAAGGTATTACTCAGACAGGTCACAATGGCCGGGGGGGTGTTGCTGCCACTGCACTGGACTCAGAGAGGAAAGGTTGGGGGGACAGACACCTTGCAACCAGAGATGCCCTTAATTAGAACATGCTATCTTCCCTTTCTCCTCTTAGGAACATTGGAAGCAAAAGAATTCAAAAAGCGCTGCATGCAGATGAAGCTGACACAGACTGATGTCCGTGGGAGCGAGGACTGTCTCTACCTGAACATCTGGATCCCTCAAGGGAGGAGACAGAGTATGTGCTTGGCAGGGACCCGGGCAGGAGATCCCCATCTGCCTTGTGCACACAGATTGCTCTGGAGGCTCTTTCAGCACTTATGTTCCATAGTGGGAAGGTGCTGAGCAGTGATTTTCAGGGGGAAAGGTGGGAACCATGTCAGACAATGTCCCTCACCTTCACCCTGTTGGGACAGTCAGCCTCTTGTGCAGAGCAAGAACCTTCTTGGCCACAGGTTCTTGCAGAGCATTAGGTCAGCTCCTGCCCAGGTCAGGTGGAGCGATGCTCAGGGAGGGGATGAGGGGATGGAGGAGCAGCACCTTCCAGCTCTGTTGGAGCTCACCCTGCTCCTGTTCCTCTCCTCCCAGTCTCTACCAAACTGCCCGTGATGGTTTTTATCTACGGCGGTGCCTTCCTGGGGGGAGGCAGCCAGGGAGCCAATTTCCTGGACAATTACCTGTACGATGGGGAGGAGATCGCTGTGCGGGGCAACGTCATCGTGGTGACCGTCAACTACCGCCTGGGGCCGCTGGGCTTCCTGAGCACCGGCGACAAAAACCTGCCAGGTACCAGGGCTCATCCCTCTGCCCCGGGTGCCTGCTTTGTCAGCTTTGCTGTGCCCTGCTCACTAGTGGGCACCTGGGGGTACTGGTCGACAACCGACTGAACACGAGCCAGCAGTGTGTTCTGGTGGCCAAGAAGGCCAACGGCATCCTGGCTTGTATCAGGAACAGTGTGGCCAGCCGGAGCAGGGAGGTCATTCCTCCCCTGTAATCGGCACTGGTGAGGCCACACCTCGAGTGCTGTGTCCAGTTCTGGACCCCTCAGTTCAGGAAGGACGTTGAGACGCTCGAGTGCATCCAGAGGAGGCAACAAGGCTGGGGAGGGGCTGGGAGCACAGACCCTGTGAGGAATGACTGAGGGAGCTGGGGATGTTTAGCCTGGAGAAAAGGTGACTCAGAGGTGACCTTGTCACTCTCTACAACTCCCTGAAAGGTGCCTGTGCTCAGGTGGGGTTGGGCTCTTTCTCCAGGCAGAACTGCCAGAATGAGAGGACACAGCCTCGAGCTGAGCCAAGGGAAATATAGGCTGGATATCAGGGAAAAGTTTTTTCCAGCAAGGGTGATAAAGTATTGGAATGCTCTGCCTGGGGAGGGGGTGGATTCACCATCTCTGGCTGTGTTTAAGACAATGCTGGATGTGGCACTCGGTGCCAGGATTTAGTTGAGGTGTCAGGGTTGGGTTGCACTCGATGATCTGGGAGGTCTCTTCCAACCTGGTGATTTTGTGATTCTTTGATCTCTGTCCTTCAGGGAACTATGGGCTCAAGGACCAGCACATGGCCATTGCCTGGGTGAAGAGGAACATCAAGGCCTTTGGAGGTGACCCAGACAACATCACCATCTTTGGGGAATCAGCTGGTGCCACCAGTGTCTCCCTGCAGGTGAATTATCCTTGTTGGTTCTGATCAGATCCATTTCTCTGTCAATGGGAGAGAGGGACCCCTTGGCACTCATCTGCTTTCCTCCCCACCTGCTGCCTCATTAAAGTCTTGTCCAGGCCAAGAGAGCAATGTTCAGCCTCAGTCCTTTGTAGCTGCTCCTCCTTCTTCAGCTTCATCAGTCCCACCACTGCAGCCACGTGTCCTTGCTTTTGGGACCAGTGGGGAAACAGCCTTTACTTTCCATGTCCCCCTCCTCTTCTCAGCATCTGACCTTTGAACTTTAACTCCTGAGTGCGTTGAACATCCCAAGACCTGGCAGCTTCCCCAGACTGGGTGCACAAGCTGTGAGGTGCTCAGTGGGGTCAGGCAGAAGATGCTCTCCTCAGGGTTTTGTACTCTAACCCCTCTCATTTCCATTTTGTCCTCCAGACACTGTCCCCAAAGAACAAGGGCCTGTTTAAGAGAGCCATCAGCCAGAGCGGTGTCGGGCTCTGCAGCTGGGCCATCCAGAAGGACCCACTCCTCTGGGCTAAAAAGGTAACATGCAAGTCCTGCCTGGAAAAATATGGAAAGAAAAAAAGCAATTCCCTAGAGGAAAGCATGGCTAGGAAGGGATTGGGCAGGAGCTGTGCTCAATAGAGCTGTGGAAAGATGCTGCTTTGACATTAAAACTAACCCACACCTGTGACTGCATAGAAACAACACCTGGCTTTGGAAGTAATGCTACGATGTTTCTCTCTCTCTTCTCCTGCAGCTTGGAGAAAAGCTGGGCTGCTCCACAGACAACACCACCATCTTGGCCACCTGCCTCCGTATCTCTGATCCCAAAGCCTTGACCTTGGCCTACCATCTGCAGCTCACCAACCTGCCCAGTAAGTCCCCTGGCCTGTACTCTGGTCCATCAGCCACCCTGGGCTCCCCAAACCTCCTGCAGGACATTGGGTCAACTGCCAGGAGTGTTGAGGTGGTGCTTGTGCCCTTCAGAAAAGGGACATTAATGACAGATCTTGCAGTCACCTTTCGGTAGGCAGATGCACGTTGCACCAGATGAACACTGCCCACCTCAGCCTGTTGTTGGGATATGCCAGACCACACATCTTTGTTTGCTCACCTCCTAACAGCCTCTGCTCTTGTCTCCTGCAGTGCCCCTGGTGCACACCCTGGCCCTCGCTCCTGTTGTTGATGGGGATTTCCTCCCAGACATGCCAGAGAGGCTCTTTGCCAACGCTGCTGACATCGACTACGTGGCCGGGGTCAATGACATGGACGGGCACTTCTTTGCCGGCGTGGATATACCCGCCATCAACCGCCCGCTGGCAAAAGTCACTGCGTGAGTGACACACGCCCTTGGAACCCCCACAGGAGTCATCTGCAGTGGAGCTCCCAAATTTCAATGCCTTAGACTTGAGTGGGCAGGGCACAACCTTCCAAACAGGACGTCACTCCAAGCCGGGGTGCCCAGGAGTCCTTCAAGAGAAAGAACCAGGCAAGAGCTCTGCCGTACCTGAAGCTGCTGGTCAGTAATTAAGGAATATCACTTGTCATTTCAGGGACCAGGTGTACAATTTGATCAAAGGCCTCACTGTGGATAGGGGCGAGGCTGGAGCCAACGCCACGTACAACATCTACACACAGAGCTGGGGTGACAAACCCAGTCAGGAGGTCGTGAAGAAGACAGTGGTGGAGCTGGCCACTGACTACATCTTCCTGATTCCCACACAGTTGGCACTGGACCTGCACCTGCAGAATGCCAAGTGAGCAGCTCAGCCCTGGGGATGTTGCAGGTGGAAGAGGGTTAGGGTGATAATTGGAAATGGAAATTAAAAATGGCCTCAGGGTGTTTTCTCCTGAAACCCCTCCTGTGAGGTGATGCATGCGAGCATCTTCCAAGGCTGAATCTCTGGCCCTCATGGTATTTGGAGCATGGGTTTGAATTTGCAGGTCTTTTTCTGCTTTCTCCTTGCTCAGTCAGTCTCTTTTATTTCCCAGGAGTGGCAGGACCTACAGCTACGTGTTCTCCCAGCCGTCCCGCATGCCCGTCTACCCCAGCTGGGTCGGGGCAGACCACGCTGATGACCTGCAGTACGTGTTTGGAAAGCCCTTTGCCACCCCTCTGGGCTACCTGCCCAAGCACAGGACCGTCTCAAAGGCCATGATTGCTTACTGGACCAATTTTGCCAGGACTGGGTGAGTGATTTGAGGTTTGATGCAGCACTTCAAGCTGCTGGTTTTGTCCAGTAACTTTTCAGGATCATTCCCAGAAGTTCTCTGTGTTGTGAGCAGGGCTCTGTGTCTCACAGTGCTGGAGTTTGCTCTGGGTTCTCCTCCTCCACAGCACACTTGGAGAGGGGAGGGGCATTTACATGACTTGTGATCTCTGCTTCCACTTGCTGAGGTTTACTCCTGAATCCTGGCATTCAGGCATGAGATAAGTCCCTGTGTGGAGCCAAAGATGATGCCAGCGGGGACTGAGGGAGGAGACTGCAGGTCATCAACTCACTCCTGGCAGGCAGAATTCCTATTGCTTGTCCCAGAGTCTAACATTCTGTATGGTCACACGCTTAAACTGCATCTCTAAGCTGCCCTGATAAAACTGAGCTTCTGTGTGTCCTTTTCCCCAGTGATCCCAACAAAGGCCATTCTGACGTGCCTGTTTCCTGGCCAGCCTACACCAACAAGGGCAAGTACTACCTGGACATCAACAACAAGATGAACAAGAACTCTGTGAAGCAGGACCTCAGATCTGAGTATGTGAGCTTCTGGAACTCTGACTATCGGAAGCTGCCGCAGGTTGCCAACATCTCCCAGTCAGAATTAATGTTCTGAACCCTTTAAAGATAGTTTTCATTAAAGGTTTGCTTGTAACTGACTGACTCTGGTTCTCATTTTGTTTGCTGGAACAGGATTTTCTTGCCAACATTAAGGTCAGGCAGGAAAAGACATCCATTCTGTGGGCAGTGTGTGTTCCCCTGGCTGTGACACCCCAATATCCCAAGGAAGCTGCTGATAGCTGGGGTCCAGTCTCTCCCTGCTCAGCCAGCTGTTGGTCCTGGGGTTGTTTTCCCTCATTGCCCCTGTGAGCCCAGGCAGGACAGCCCCAATCCTGACCTGTTCTCTGGCTTTCCCCATTACCACCAAGGTTCCTGCTATTACCAACCAAACCCTAGAGAGCTACAGGTGCAAAAGGTGAATGCAAACCAGTCCTGACCTGGTGTTGATCATGCACTGACATCTTTCAGGAATGATGGGACAGAATAAATCCATGGGGGAGGTGATTCCCCACTGGTTTTAGGGCAGAGGCTGAGCTGGGCAGGGCTGATGAGCTGCAGCTCTGAGCAGGGCAAGACAAAGAGCACAACTTCCCACAAACCTTGTCCACCACATGTCCTCGTCCACACACCATGTGCTGGACCTGGCCTGTCCAGGCTCTGGTACCCTGTGGGGAGAGCAGGGGGGCTCAGCCCTGCTGGAGCTGCCCCACAGGCCATGGCTGATGTGGAGAACCCACGGCTGGTGTGGAATATTGGGGCTGTGCTGTGGATGCTGGGAGGACAGCACGGGCTGTCACAGGTGTTGGGGCCCGGTTGATCTGTGGAGGTTCTCCATGCAGAGAGGCTGGAGGATGAGGAGCTCACCCCTGGGGAGAGTCAGGGTCAGGGAGTCCCTGCAGTAGAACCAGCTTCCTGCCTGCTTCCAGGGGGCTGGAGCCAGGGGCAGGCT
>WEKY01015740.1:0-12498 GCA_013390045.1 Picathartes gymnocephalus
AGCCACATCCAGGGACCTATAAATATTTCACCGCAGCTTCTGCGCCTGTTCCAGGCGCAGCGGGCGGTGGGTAAATACCGGCGCCGCGGGGAGGGGGAGCCGGGGGTGCTGCGCCGAGGACCCCAGGGTGGGGGGCGGCAGCGGCAAGACCCACATCCCAGGGGAACAGGGGTCATCCTCCCATCCCTGAGGCTGCGGGGGTCTTCCCCGTTACCCTCCCAGAACGTGGGGGCTGCACCCCAGGGCAGCTGTGCTGGGTGGTGCCGCCTGACACACCCGGCTTGATGCCACCGTGGACACCCGAGAGCTGGAAGGGGGTCGGTAGGGACCCCTCCCGAGGCTGGCAGCGCCTCAGCACGAGGTCCCTCTTCGTGGGGGTTGCCCTCACAGCCCCTGGCACTCAGCCCCGATCCCCCAGGGCTCGGCGGACTCCTACACCAGCCGCCCATCCCTGGACTCCGACGTGTCCCTAGAAGAGGACCGTGAGGGCGCCCGGCGCGAGGTGGAGAGCCAGGCTCAGCAGCAGCTCGAGAGGGCCAAGGTTTGGATGGGGAGACACCCAGGGGTGCCCGGGGTTGCTGCCAGGGCCCGGGAGTGCTGATCACCCTCCAAAACCCCTAGCACAAGCCAGTCGCCTTCGCTGTGCGCACCAATGTCAGCTACTGTGGGGCGCTGGATGAGGAGTGCCCAGTGCAGGGAGCCGCCATCAACTTTGAAGCCAAAGATTTCCTGCACATCAAGGAGGTCAGCTGGGGTTCTGAGGGGTCTGTTCAGGGCCAGGGACCTGCCCTGGTCTCACCTCTGCCCTGTCCTCACCCAGAAATACAGCAATGACTGGTGGATTGGGCGCCTAGTGAAGGAGGGGGGGGACATCGCCTTCATCCCCAGCCCCCAGCGCCTGGAAGCCATGAGGCTCAAGCAGGAGCAGAAAGCCAGGTAAGGATGGGAGCCCTTGGCCCCACTCCAGGACCCCCAACACTCGCTCACCCCCTTCTTCCCTAGGAGAGCTGGCAATGCCTCGGGCCTCGGCGACAGCGGGAGCCGGCGATCGCCTCCCCCCTCCTTAGGTAAGGGCAGATCTTGGCCCAGGGGAATCGTGGGTGTCCTGAGGGGGTCCCCACTTTACTGTCACCAACCTCTGTCTCTTCTCTCCACAAGCCAAGCAGAAGCAGAAGCAGGTGAGTCCCAGGTGCAGGGCTGTGCCCTGGGCAGGGGGAGGTGGGGAGGGGGCTGCAGGCAGGGCCAAGAGTGGCTGCTTCTGGGGTGGGGTGGGAGCAGAGACTCCCTCTTCTCTTCCCTGATTATGGGTCTGGGAGGGCTCCAGGATGCCGTGACTCTGGAATAGGCTCATTGATCCCTTCCTGGCTGGGGGTGGGAGCACAGGGCACTGACACATCCCCGTGTACGCCTGCAGATGCAGCACATCCCACCCTATGACGTGGTCCCCTCCATGCGGCCCGTGGTGCTGGTGGGGCCCTCACTGAAAGGATATGAGGTAGGGGGGGCTGCAAGGTGGCCTTGTTGTGCCCTCAGGGTGGTGGTCTGCGCCCCTTGTCCCTTCCCTGCCCGTGGTGTGCCGGCGGCAGGCAGATGGTGGGGCTGAGGGCAGCTGGCGGGGCACTGAGTGGCTGCCACCTCCCTGCCACTGCCATCTGCCGTGGCTCACCGGGCTGGCGGCCCCACGGCAGGTCACCGACATGATGCAGAAAGCCCTCTTTGACTTTCTCAAGCACAGATTTGATGGCAGGTGAGACCATCACCCCACCCAGAACACCCCTCCTTCCATGGCCTGGGCACCCCTGGTGCCCACGGTGTCCCTGTGCTCCCCCCAGGATCTCCATCACCCACATCACAGCTGACCTGTCCCTGGCCAAGCGCTCCATCCTCAACAACCTGGGCAAGCAGGCGATCCTGGAGCGCTCCACCACGCGCTCCAGCATTGGTGAGGGGCCAGGCTCACCCCGAGGGTGCAGGGACCCCCTCCCAGGGGCCAGCCCAGCCTGACACACCCCCCCCCCGTGTCCCCCCAGCCGAGGTGCAGAGCGAGATCGAGCGCATCTTCGAGCTGGCCAAGTCCCTGCAGCTGGTGGTGCTGGACGCTGACACCATCAACCACCCAGCCCAGCTGGCCAAGACCTCCCTGGCACCCATCATTGTCTACGTCAAGGTGTCCTCACCCAAGGTGAGGGGTGACCACAGCTCTGGGGAGGTCCTGGCTGCCCCCATAGTGCTGTCACTCCCCTGTCCCCTCCCCAGGTGCTGCAGCGACTCATCAAGTCCAGGGGCAAGTCCCAGGTGAAGCACCTCAATGTGCAGATGATGGCAGCTGACAAGCTGGTGCAGTGTCCCCCGGTGAGCCAGCCGGTCCCCCCGCCCTGGGGATGCCTGGGGGGATCCCCGAGCCCTCCCTGAGCCCTCTCACCTGTCCCCACAGGAACTCTTTGATGTGATCCTGGATGAGAACCAGCTGGAGGATGCCTGTGAGCACCTGGCTGAGTACCTGGAGGTTTACTGGCGTGCCACGCACCACCCCCCACACGCCCCCCACGCTGTCCCCTCGCCCACTGGACTCCCGGGCCTGCAGGTAACCCTGTGGCCCCCTCCCTGCTCCCCCCTGGCCACTGCCACACGGGGGGATGGCATGGGGGGACACACAATCCCCCACCGTCCCCATGGGGACTCAGCACAGGGGTGCTGGGGCCAGGGAGGCCACAGAGCCCCCCGCACTGTCCCCAGAGCCCCCTCCCTGCTCCCCACGGGCAGTTGGCACAGGGGTCCACAGAACGGGGTAGGGGGGTGCACAGGTCAGAACTGGGGACACACAGCCCCATTCCGTGCCCCTCGTGGGCACCCAGCACGGGAGGCTCCAGGCTGGGGGGGGACATCCAGCTCCCCAGCCCCCTCCCAGCTCCCTGCAGACAGCTGGCACCGGGGGTCACAGACCGGCCTGGGGGACACACAGCCCCCTCCCTGCTTCCCAGGGGGAGCCAGCACAGGGTGCCGGGGCCGGGGGGGCCACGCGCAGCCCCCAGCGCTCCGCCCCCGCAGTCCCTCCCTGCCCGCAGGGCCAGCAACTGCTGGGGGAGCGGGGCGAGCACTCGCCGCTGGAGCACGACAGCCTGATGCCATCGGATGAGGCGGGGGACACCTCGCCCCAGCCTTGGGGGGCCACGTCCCAGCGCAGCTCGCGGCACCTGGAGGAAGAGGAGGAGTACGGGGATCCCTACCCCGACCTGTACCAGCCCCACCGGCACCACGGCAGCGGTCCCGGCACGCCGGAGCGCCCGAGCGAGCGCAACCACGACAGGAACTGGCAGCGCAGCCGGCCCTGGGCCAAGGACAGCTATTAGGGGTGGGGAGGGGGGGGCACGGCTGGGAACCGGCCCCCTCCAAACCCCGGGCGCTCCCTGCCTCGCCCCAGCCCCGCGCTGGGGGTGCTCAGACAATCGAACTCCGCACCGGCAGCTTCCTCTCGCCCGGCCCCCCCGGGCACGTCCTCAGCCATAAGCACAGCGGAGCGGGGGGGGCGCCCGTCGGCCAGGATGCCCTGGAACTCCCCGCCAACGTTTTGGGGAACCTGGGGACAGACACATACCTTCGTCCTGCCTCAGTTTCTGCCCCTCGGGCCCTGCATCACAGATTGGCTCATTCTCCGCAGGGCAGCTGCCATAGACAGTGGGTGCCCCCCCAGAAAGGGGAGGTAAGGAGGGGGGGGCAGTTGTAGCAGCATCCCCTACCCCGCACAGATCCGAGGAAGAAAGGGAAGGTGCCTGCTCAGCCCCGGGACCTGGCCTGCCCCCTCCCCACCCCTGCATGGGACCCCCGGGAGGAGTGGGTCACACCACTCACTTTGCTCTGCACAGATTCCCCCCCGCCCCGGCTCCGGTCACTGCAGCTGAACCTGCCCTGCCCCCCGGGATGGGGAGGACAGAGTTGGGGGGCTGCACGTGATGTGGGGGCTGCTCCACGCTTGCACCCACTGCCCCATCCCCGACGTCCCCCTGTCCACGCTGTCACCGCACGTCACCACACAGTCCTGTAAATACGGCACCCACTGCCCTCGGCCAGGGGTCCTGGTGTGGGCTGAGCCCCCCTCGGGGCCATTACTGGTGGGGAGGGGGGCGGAATGGGGTGGGGGCCACAGATTTGTTATAATTTCTTTTGTAGAAAGCACTGATTTCCCTGTAATTGGTTTCAGAAACACACGAGTGCTCAGAGGCGCTGGTGTCCGTGTCTGTGGAGGGGACATGGGGGAACCTGGCCCGGGGGTGGGGAGGGGCAGTGCTGCTGGGTGCTGAGCATCTCAAAGTGCTCCCTTTGGGCACTGCTGGCTTCTGTCTCCATGGGAGGTGGCACTCGGGGCCTAGGCACTGCCACCCAGAGAAGGGAGATGATGAGGGGGTGATGCCGGTAACACCGCTGCCGGTTTATTCCTGCAGCCTGGAGCTTCAGCTACAAAAAAACCCCAAAAAACCCAAAGGATGAGGTGCAGACAGTTCCCAGGACAGCCCAAAACACAGCCCCAGCCTGGCAGCAGGGAGGAACCGGCCCCCAAACAGCCTCCAGCAGCTCCTCCACTGCACGGGGAAAGTGGGGAGGGGGACCAGGAGAACAAGGGGGATATTTTGGGACAATCCCAGCCCAAGTCTCTGCTTGTGGCAGTCCTGGTTGCACAAGGAGCTGGGAAAAGAACAGAGCAGTCCTGCCAGAGCAGTCCTGGCAATCTTGCTGGTCCTGTTGTCCCCGGAGGGGTGATGAAGAAGGGCCAGTGGGGCCTCAGGCGAAGATGGTCTCCTCCCGCCGCTTCTTGGTGAGGATGGTGCCCGGCTTGTGCTGGGCATCGGGGTGGTTGGCCAGCTCGGGAGGGCAGGAGGACACGGGGCTCTCCAGGATCGCCTGTTTGAGGTCGTAGAACACCGTGGAGTCCTCCTTGGTGAGGAAGGTGATGGCCACACCGCTCTTCCCTGCTCGGCCCGTCCGCCCAATGCGGTGGATGTAATCTGGGGGGGGGGAGCATGAAGGGCTCAGTGTGGGCAGTGCCAGGGCTGGGCACTCCCTGCAGCCCCCCCTGCACTCCCAGTACCAGGGCCAGGCATCCCACAGCCCCCTTGGTGTGGCAGCACCAGGGCTGGGCACCCCACACACCCCCAGCACCAGGGCCAAGCATCCCCCATACCACCAGTACCGGGGCCAGACATCTACAGCACTCCCAGTATCAGGACCAGACCACCCCCACACTGCCAGAACCAAGATCAGGCAACCCCCTGGACTCCCAGTACCAGGGCTGGGCATCCCCTCCCCTGCACTCCCAGTACCTCTGGGCACCCCACAGCCCCCTGGGTGTGGCAGCACTGGAGCTGGGCACCCCACACACCCCCAGTACCAGGACTAAGCACACCCTGCACTCCCAATATCAGGGCCAGGCACCCCCACAACCTCCTTGGTGTGGCAGCAGTGGGGCTGGGCACCCCTCACCCCAAGAGCCAATGCCAAGAACACCCCCACCAGTCCCCCTGACACAGGCAGCACTGGGGCTGGGCACCCCCAACACCCTCAGCACTGGGGCTGGGCACGTCCTCCATCCCAAGAACTGGGGCTGGGCACGTCCTCCATCCCAAGAACCAGGGCTGGGCACGTCCTCCATTCCAAGAACCAGGGCCAGGCACCCCTGCAGCCCCCTTGGTGAGGGCAGTACCAGGGCCAGGCACCCCCTGCACACTCAGTACCAGGGCTGGGCAACCGCCTACAGCCCCTCCAGTGCAGGTAACACCAGGGCCAAGCATCCCCAGCATGGGCAGCACACCCCACACACCCCTGCTGGCATAGGCACCCGCTCAGAGCCCCCCAGGCCCCCCCAGCCTCACCTTCGATGTTCTTGGCCATGTCGTAGTTGACCACCATAGAGACGTCGTGGATGTCGATGCCACGCCCGGCCACATCTGTGGCCACCAGGATGTCCTTGGCCCCAGCCTTGAGGTTGGAGAGGGCGAACTCCCGCTGCTCCTGGCCCTTCCCACCGTGCAGGGTGCAGGCGTTGTACTGTGGGAAGAGAGGGGGTCAGTGGGGGGCACATCGGGGAGCCCCCATGTGGGGACGAGGGGGACAGGGAGACCCCCCCCCCAGCCCACACTCACTCCCATCTTCTCCAGGGACTTGGCCAGCACATCGCAGCCCTTCTTCTGGTTGACGAAGATGATGATGGGTGGGTCGAAGCCCTGTTCCAGGATGGCCAAGAGCTTCTTCCTGTAGAGGACAAAGAGGAGGAAGAGATAGTTGGGCAAAGAGAGGCTGAAGCGCCCTGCAGAGTCCCCCTCACCCTCCAACCCCCAGGCCACCCCCAAAGCCTGTGCTCCCCACCTCTTCTCCGACTCAGACATGAGGAAAACCTTCTGTTCCACCCTCTCATGGGGTTTGCCGGCGGAGCCGATGTAGACCACGGCCGGGCGCCGCAGGTAACTGCGGGCCAGGCGCTCCACTGCTGGTGGCATGGTGGCCGTGAACATGACAGTCTGCAAGGGAACGGGGCAGTGACCTCCCGTGAGGTGGGAATGCCTCCCTGGTGGGCAGGGAACACCCCCCATGGAGCAGAAGCTATCCTCAACGAGGTAGGAACAACCCAACCAGCATAGGAATGTCCCCCATCATGGAGCAGGAACATTGCCCATGGAGCAGTGACATCTTCCTGTGGGGCAGGACCTTTCCTTGTGGGGCAGGATTGTCCCCCATGGAGCAGAAATGCCCCCCCCCGGGGCAAAAATGTCCCCTTGTGGGGCAGGAATGACCCCTCATGGGGCAGGAACGTCCCTCCACAGAGCAGAAATGTGACTCCCATTCCCTCAATCCCCTCCCCACCCCACGGAGCCCCTCCCTGCCCCACAGGAGCCCTTCTAGCCCCTCCTCATCCACACCCACCTGTCTGTACTTGTGCTTCCCGGACTCGAAGTTGGCCAACATCTTCTCGGGGTCCTCGGCCTCATCGGTGTCAGGTTTCTGGTTGGTGACGGGCATGTGCTCCAGGATCTTCTGCACATCAGGCTCGAAGCCCATGTCGATCATGCGGTCGGCCTCGTCCAGCACCACGTAGGTGCAGCGGCTCAGCACCAGGTACCGGTTCTCCAGCACATCGATGAGCCGGCCTGGCGTGGCGATGACAATCTGGGGGGCCAGGGGGATTGGTGGGAGCAGCCCCGGGCTGAGCCACCCCCCAGCGCCCCCAAACCCCCCCCCCTCACCTCGCAGCCCATGCGGAGGCGGAAGCCCTGGTCCTCGCGGGAGATGCCGCCGATCACGGCCACGGTGCGGATGCCCAGGGGTTTCCCAAATTTGATGGTTTCCTCCTCAATCTGCTGGGCCAGCTCACGGGTGGGGGCCAGGATGATGGCGTAGGGCCCCTGGTCTGACTCCTCGATGCTGCAGCACGGCCGGATATGGCTGTGTCACCCACGGTGCCATGTGTGTGTCCCCCAGTGTCACCCCAACCCCTACACCATGTCACCCGGTAACCCTGCCTCAATCCCTCTGCAGTGTCATCCTGCCACCTCCACAGTGCCACCCTGTCCCAACCCCTCTGCAGTGTCACCCCGTCCCACGGGCAGTGTCCCCGCCCCGCACCGGTCGATTTTGGGCAGGGTGGTGATCCACACGAGCAGCGGGATCAGGAACGCCGCTGTCTTGCCACTGCCGGTCTCGGCCACGCCGATGATGTCCCGGTTCTGCAGCCCGATGGGGATGGCCTGGCGCTGGATCGGGGTCGGCTCCTGCCGGGAGGGAGCAGGTTGGGAGCAGAACTTCCTCTCTTCCCCCTCTCCAAATCCCTGATGACTCCTTTTTCCCCCTCTCCAGCCCCAACTCCTCATGCCCACCTTGTATCCACACTTGTCAATGACCTCCAGGATGTGGGGGGGCAGGGAGGAGTCCTTCCAGGAGCGGATGGGATTTGGGATCTTGCCCCCCTTGGTGGTGATGCTGTAATCCTCGCGGAAGATGCGCCAGTCCCTGTCTGTCATCTCGTCCAGCTTCTTCTGGGACCAGTGCCGGTCATCCCAGCGCTGCTTGGCCTCCTTCTTCCGCAGCTTCCGCAGCCGCGCCCTGGCCAGAGGGAGGGAAGGGATGGGGGAAAGGGAGAGGGAAAGGAGAGAGGGACAGGGAAAATGGGATGGGGAAAAGGGGATAGGGAAAGGGGGATAAGGGAAAAGGGAATGGGGGAAAAGAGAGAAGGAAAGGGGCATGAGGGAAGGGGGACAAGGGCAGGGCAAGGAAAGGGATGACAAAATGGAGCAAGCAAAGTGAGAAAGGGGAAAGAGTAAGGGGACAGGGCTCATCCTGTGCCTCTAGAACCCTTCTGCCAACTTCCTGCAGGACCTGCTGCAGCCCAGCTCCACACCCCAGCCAAGCCCTGCACACCCCTCATCACTCTCCCAGCTTCCCCAAAACCTCACTCCTCCTGCTCCTTCTCCTCCAGCGTCCGCCTCTTCTCCATCAGGTCCCCGTAGAACCGCGACTGCTCCCGTTTCTGTTGCTTCAGGTCGATGCCAGCGATGAAACCGCGGCCCAGCAGTTGCACCTGATGCCTCTCCTTGTACCTGGAGCAGGGTGGGAGCATCAGGAGCAGGGCAGGGAGCTGCCTGGCATCCCCCACAGGGACACCCCCAGCCCTAGGGGCATCCCAGCACTCACAGTGGGTTGTAGTCAATGGACGTGTCCTCTGATGCATCCCACTCGAACACGAACTTGCGGTCGTTGAGGTGCCGCGTGCGCCGCCGCTTCTTCACCCCGCCCAGGTACCGTTCCTGCAGGACCCCAGGCTCAGCGGGAGCCCCCATGCTCCCCCTCCCTGGCCCCCTGGACCAACCCTCAGACCTCCCTTGATGGCGTGCAGCTCTTTGCTCTTGTCCTTCTCCTCCCGGATCTTCTGCCTGCCCTCCTCGTCCTCGGTGCCGTTGGTCTCCCGCTCCATGCGCTCCCGACGCTCCCGGCGCTCGCGCTCCTGGGGGTCTTCTGGGGAGCAGGGGAAGGGGCTCAGAGCCAGCTCTCACCCCGAGGGCTAGGTGGGGGGCTCCAGGAATGAGTCCTTACCCAACATTTTCCTGCCCATCTCCTGGAACTGTTTCCTCTTCTTCCTCTCCTCCTCCAGCAGCCGCTGCCGCTCCTCCACCTCCTGCTGCCGCCGCCGCAGGGCCTCGGCCTCCCGCTCCGCCTTGGACAGGAACTTGGGCTGTGACAGGAGAGAGGAAGTGTCACACTGTGCCTGGCTGCCACCCCCATGCTGCTGGGGTCTCCTCAGCCTTCTCTGCTCCTTCCTGGGGTCCCCCAAGGCCTCCCCTCTCCAGCCTGGGTTCCTCCTCTCCCTCCCTGTGTACCCCAGCTCTCCTCCTGGGGTCCCCCAGACCTCTCCACTCACTCTCCCCCAGGGTCGGTGACCAGGCAAAGACACTCCCAGCTCCCCCCTCCCATGGGGGCAGCCCCCCAGGCTGTGGGGCTGGCAGGGCAATGGTGCGAGGGGAGGGCAGCAGTCCCCCAGGGGTCTCTCTGCTCCCACCCCGTATCGCCCAGCTCTCTTGAGGTCCCTCTGTGCCCCTCTACCAGACCCCTCAGCCTTCCCCATTCACTCCCAAGATCCTTCTGATCCCTCCTGGGGGTCCACCAGGCCTCCCCTCTCCCTCCTGTGTCTCCACAGTCCCCCACGTGCCCTCCCTGGCCCACCTACCACCCACCTGTACCATCCCAAGTGCCCCAGCACTCCCTGCTCCATCCCATGATCCTTCCTGGTGTCCCCTGGCACTCCTCACTTCCTTCTGGGGTCCCTCTGCATCCCCAGGTTTCCCAGCACTCCCTGTTCCCTCCTGGGGTCCCTCCTGCAGTGTCTCCCGAACACATCCACACCCCCAGCAGTGAGAAGGGGTGCCTGTTCCTGCTCCCACCTTGGCTTCTGCCTCTTCTTCTGCCTTCTTCTTCGCCAGCAGCTCCTCCAAGGACAGCGGCTGTGCCTGGAAGTGGGACCAGATGTCAGCACCACACCCGGGAACCTGCACCCCCTGGAGCCACTCCCAGCCAAGCCCCCTCCTCACCTTCTCCTTTTTCAGGGCATTCTCCTCCTCTTCCTCTGCTTTCCGCGCATCCCGATCCTTCCGAGACTTGGAGTCCTTCCCCCTGCCCGGGGACAAACTTCCAAGGAAAACAGCACGGAATCAGACACCAGGCACAGCCCTGGGGGATCCCCAACCTCCAGGGGGTTTAGGGGAGAGCAGGAGCCCCTCAAAAAGCAAGAGGACCCACCTGGATCGCTTCCGGTCCTTGTCCCGCCGGTGCCCATCCTTGTCCCTGTCCCGCTCTTTCTTGCTGCGGTCACGGTCCCGTTCCTTGTGCCGCCGATCCCTGCGGAACAGGGGGATCACAGCGTGACCCCAGAATCCCCGCTCACCCTCTGTGGGGCTGTCAAAGCTCTCCCCAAAAACCCAGGGAGCCCTGGACCCCGCTCACCTCTCTGTGGACTTGGAGCGGGACCGGGAGCGCGAGCGGCTCCGTCTCCGGTCCCGGGATCGGTGTCGCTTCCGCTCCTTGGCCGGGGAGCCCTTGCGGTCCCGGTCCCGCTCCCTCTCCCGGTCCGGGGAGCGAGAACGTTTCCTCTCCTCCTTCACCGGGGATGCGTCCCGATCCTTCTTGTCCGCCAGTTCTCCGGCCATCTGTGGGGAGGGGTCAGAGCGGGGGACACCGGCGGGGCTCGGTGGGTGCAGAGGGTCCCCGGGAGGGGACTTGGGATGCAGGGGGCGGACCCAGGGCGGCCCCAAAAAGGTGTGGGGAAGTCTGAAAAAACCCCACGAAGAAGAGGGGACACGTTGAAGGACCCGGGGAGGGAACAGATAGACGCCAAAAAGAAGCAGGGAGAGCTGGGGAACCCAGGGAGACTGCAAATGGACCCTTAGGAGGGAGTGGGGAGGCCTCGGAGACCGCGAAAAGAAAAAGCGGGGAGGCCCGGGGGTGGACGCAAGGAGGCCCGGGGGACCCCGAAAGGGCTCCAGGAGGCGCGGGGGACGCGGCGCAACGGCGCTCCAGGCCCTGCCCCTGGTGCCCAGCACTGGGGCTCTGTCCGGTGCCGCAGCACCAGGGCCCTCCAGCCCCTGGGCCCCGAGCAGGCCCCCCGGGGTTCCTGCAATGCCCCTCGCTCCGCTCCCGCCGCTGCCGGCTCACCTCCGCAGCCCCGGGTTCAGCGCCGCCGCTCCGCCGGCGCCATCGCCATATCTGCCGGGCCCGCGGGGCACGCCGGGACGGCGCGGGACTACAGCTCCCGGCAGCCCTCGCGTCATCGGACTACAGCTCCCAGCATCCCCCGCGCGCTCTCAGCGCCCCTGCGCGATCGCAGCACCGCCGCGCCCCGTGATCCTTCCGCCGCGCCGCAAAGAGTCCTCCAGGACGGTGTCCCCGCGTCCCTGAGCCCCCCACATCCCACAGGGACCTCCTGCATACCCAAATGAGGCCTCCGGGGCCGTGTTCCTACGTCCCTGCACACCCCAAATCCCATAGGGACCGCCTCAGGTCAGTGTCCCCACCGCCCTGTGCATCCCAAACTCGTCAGGGACCCCCAGATCAGTGTCCCTGCAGGAGCCTCGGACCCCCACTGCATCCCTATTCACAAAATGGGGGGGTCCCAGGCAGAGTCTGGGGGGAGCCTTTTGGTACCCCCCAAAGACGCCCCAGCCCCGGGATTTTTCCTTCTGCACCAGCACCCAGGGGTGACAGCACAGCCCCCTCGTCAGTGTCACCAGTACCAATGACACCAACGCCCCCCCAAACTCCCAACGCCCTCCAAAAACCAGGATCCTTCCCCAAAACACAGGACCAGGCAGGGCTGCACATAGGTAAGTGTTATATTTCTGATAATAAATAAGCTTTTTAATAACACTGACATGGAACAGAGACACCCCCCCAAACATAGTCCATAAAACAGCCCCCCTCCCTCCTCCCCAACCCACCAGGGTCCCCCAGGGCCAAGCAGCAGATGAGGGATGGGGTCAAGGGGGAGAAAACAGGATGAGTCTGTGGATGAGCCCCATGATGTGCACCCCAAATCCCACAGGGACGGTGTCCCTGTGTCCCCCAAACCCCACAGAGACCCCTCCGGGGTGACATCCCTGAGGGTCTGGGCACCCCAAACCCCCCAGGGAGTCCCTCAGGGTCGGTGACCAGGTGAAGACACCCCCAGCCCCCACCTCCCATGGGGGCAGCCCCCCAGGCTGTGGGGCTGGCAGGGCAATGGTGCCAAGGGAGGGCAGCAGCCCCCCATCCTCCTTGGGGGGGGCTCCAGGGCCCTGTCCAGCCCCCCCACTCCATCCCGGGGGTTTGGAGGAGGCGGGGGTGGGGGGGGAGTCCAAAGGTGTGTGTGGGGTCATGCCCGTCCCCCCTTCACATGACGGAGCAGCTTTTTGCTTTTTCCTTCTTGAAGGTGGAGGAGATGAGCTCGGAGCGGCTGGGGAGGTGCAGGAGTCTCTTGGAGAGGCTGCG
>WEKY01015740.1:43506-58825 GCA_013390045.1 Picathartes gymnocephalus
CCGCCCCTTTTGCCCCTGCACCCCAAATCTCAGCCCAGCAGAGCACAAAGAGCCCCCCCCCAGCCCCGTCTAGTATATACAATATAAGGTATAAATAGATAAATAACCTTCCCCCCAACAGTGCAGCCCCAGCTGGGAGGGCCAAGGGCGAGCAGGGGGGGCTCCGCCCAGCCCCTCCAGCCCCCCACCAGAGCTGGGGGAGTGGGTCTGACCCCCCTTTCACGCCCCCCATCCCCACCTCACACCTTGGCACCTCACACGGCTGGGACCTCCTGAGGGGGAGGACGAGGAGGGAGTGTCCCCGTGTCCCCCTTCAAGGCCACATCCGAGGAGGGAGACAGGGGGAAGCTGCATCCTCTGGAGCCTGAGGGAGAGGGAAAGACCCCCCACCTGGGGGGGTGGGGGGCAGGTTGGGATGGAGGGGCGCTCACATTTAAAAACAACAACAAATAAAAGAAACAAATCTAACACTTAAAATGAGGTAGGTTTGGGTGCAGAAGCTCCTTGTGTCTGTCGGGGTCTTGGCTGCATCCCGCCGCCGCTCCGGGGTCTCGTCCACACGCACAAACAAAAAGAGATCAAAGGAACCGAGCGAGCTCTGGCCGCCACGCCGGCGGGGCAGAGCCCGGATTGTCGAGCTCAAGGAGTCTGTGTTACCTTGGTAATTAGCGAGCAAATATTATTAGTTTCTAACCAAAAAAACAAAAAAAAACCAAAATAAAACAAAACAAAACAAAACAAAAAGAAAACCACCAAAAAAGAAAAAAAAAGAANACAAAAAAAAAAAAAACCACAAAAAAAAAAAAAAAAAAAAAAAAAAAAAAAGAAAAACGAAACCAATAAAATAAAATAAAATAAAATAAAATAATCGTTATATCCAGACCGGCTCCGCACAATCACTCCGGCTGCGCTGGGCCCGGCGCTGCTCCCCCGTGGCTCCCCTACGAGGGAGGCAGGCAGGGGGTGGTGAAGGGGGCGTTTCTGAGCCCCCCCACTCCTTTTTTTTCCTCGCAGGACGAAGCAAAGAAAACCCTGAGTTGCCAGTTCATCTGTCCGTCCGTCCCGCTCGGGCAGGGCCGGCAGCGCTGCAGCCGCTGCTCTCCCTCAGTGCCCGGCCGCCCCTGGCACCTCCTGCAGCCCTGGGGGGCTCAGCGAGGTCTCTGAGGCAGGGGTGGCAGCCCCCAGCCCCTTTTTCTCAGTTAGTTCATCCACTTCCTGCAATTCCAAGCTCCACAGTGGCAGGGGATCTTGTGCTGATCGTCCTCGAAGTCGAACTGGTAGTCGTAGGTGAGCTGGGAGGGAGTGGGGAGTCACCCAAAGCACAGAGCTCAGCCTTGTCACCTTCAGGCCCCCTCCCTGGGCCTCCCAGGACCCCCCCAGCACCCCCTGAGTCCCTCACTGACCTCCTCCCCCTTGGGGATGCGCCGGCTGGAGATGATGATGATCTTGTCCTCCTTGTCGAAGGTCACGACTTCAGCCACGCAGTTCGGGGCACACGAGTGGTTGATGTACCTGGGGGAAGAGGGCAGTCAGCACCAACCCAGGCAGGACAGACGGACGTCAAGGCTCCCTCTGGGGGCGTCTCACCACCCCAAAGCCCCCCTTGCTCACCTGGCCGGGCCCCCCGTCAGCGTGGCGTCAATGACGTGCTCGTTGTTGATGCGGAACATGTAAATGCCACGGTTCTGCCATGGAGGAGACAAAGGGGTTGAGGGGTGCGCTGAGGTCCCCATATCCCACCTAAGTTGTCGTCCACCACCCCACATCCCACTGGAGATCCTCAAATCCCATACGAGTCCCTCCATGTCCCACCTGAGACCCTCCATGACCCATCATAACCCTTAAAATCCCTCCCAAGTCCCTCCACATCCCGCCCGAGTCCCTCCATGTCCTGCCAGAGCCTCCAACATCCCATCTGACTCCCACTGCGTCCTTCTCAGAGTCCCTCCATGTCCCACCAGAGCCCCCAACATGCCACTCAAGTCCCTCCACATCTTGCCCAAGCCCCCACATAGCCCCCAGCATCCCACCAGAGCCCCACCTGCTCTTCGTAGATCTTCTCCCGCCGGTTGGCCACCTCGTTGCGGATGATGGTGCCGATGTACTCGATGACCATCGTGTGCTTCTCGATGTCCTTGGCCGCGTAGAGCCCCAGCCCCTGGATGCGGGACCGTGCCAGATACACATTGTTCTTCCACTCTGTCTTCAGGCGCCGGTACTGGGAGGACTTGGAGTGCACAAACTGCTTGCTGTAGGGCGTGTTGGTCTCGCCCGTGAACGTGCTCTGGTAGGCCTTGGACATGCTTGTGCTGTTCAGGGTGTGGGGCCTTCCCGGGGGGGGATGAGAGGGGTTAGAGCTGAGGGATCCCCAGGGATCCTCGTTCTCCCAGTGGATCCCAGCTCTCCAAGGGAATTCCGGCCCCACTTACCGCTTGTAGTGGGTGAGGATCTTGGGCTCGGAGCGGGCGCAGCCAGTGGGATTGATCATCAATGGCAGCTCCATCAGGGGATGGCGCCCGTAGCGGAACAGGTAGTTCTGGCAGCTCTCCACACCCGGCAGCTGCAGAAGGGGGACACGGAAGGACTGAGGGCTGAGAGGCAGCACCAGCACAGCCACTCGGCCCTTCCCCAGCAGGGTGGACCCCCAGGATGGAGGAGAGACCCCCACGCACCCCAGGACCTACCGACTCAGCGATGCGCAGCACCGCGTGCACCGTGAGGCCGAAGAGCTCCTCGCCCTTCAGGTACTCGGGGAAGAGTCGCAGCATGTCGGCCTCCTTCCTCATCATCGCCACTGGCTCGATGATCCGGTTCCAGACAGCTGCCAAGGGGAGGGAGAACCACAGAATTGATTAGGCTGGAAAAGACCTCCAAGATCATCAAGTCGAAGTGACCAATCACCACCTTGCCACCAGAGCAGAGCACTGAGTGCCACGGGTTGGAGATGGGGACCCAGTGTGGCCTCAAGTCACCTTCCACCACCCTACACCCTCTGATGAGTTCTGGTGTGGCTCAGCCACTGGGACAAAGGCTGGATGGTGGCATCTCCCAACTCCTTACCTTGTGGCGAGGAGTCAGAGAAGACAAGATCCTCCAGGCCCTGCTCGATGACCTGCACAACGAACTCGGGGCGCCCGTTGTTCTCGCAGATGGTGCAGCGGTAGCAGCAGCGGCGGTTGTTGGTCCGCAGGCTCCAGTAGATGCGCGTGGCCTCGTAGCCAACGGGGTAGAGGGCTGTGACGCTGTGGAAATCGGCCATCTGGTGTGGCAGCAGCTGCCCGATGGCGTGGAAGACCAACCCACCCACGCGGAACATGTGGAGCCGCTCCCCACGCTGGATGATGCTGGCAATCTGCTTCACCTCGTCCCGCTCGATGTAGACGCGGCGGAACACGGTGAAGCTGCTGAGCTCCTGCTCGCAGGGCCCCTTCAGCTTGTGCAGGGGACACAGCATGGTCTTGTCCTTGAAGAACATGCACTTGGCGCGGATGGCGCAGGCGAAGTGGTACACGCTGGGGCAGCGGATGCGGTTGCAGCTGTTGGTGGCACCGGTTTTCTGGCACAGGGAGCACTTGGTGAGCAGCCCGCGGTGCAGGGCCACCTCCACATTGATCAGGGCCCCTCCCTGAGTCTCATACACCTCCGTGGACCACAGGGCGCAGTTCAGGTGGACCCAGAGGTCGAGGTCAAGGTTGAGCAGGCGGGCTGGCCCGTCCGTGGCCCCGTCACCCTCCTCGTGACAGAAGCAGCACTTGCGCAGGTCCTGCGGCACCTTTTCGGGCCGCAGCGTGGTGCCCAGCTTGTCGATGAACTCGGCAATCTCCTTGTCGCCGTCACGCTTGGCCCCCCCTTTCTGGATGGTGACGAGGAAGCGCAGCCGTTTCCAGCGCACCCCCTTCCACTTCTTCAGCCGTGGCCTCGCCTCATCCCCGTCCTCCGGAGGCCGCGAGCGCGGCTTGAAACGGGGCGGCGAGCGGGCGGCTGCAGCCCCTTCCTCCTGGGGGGCCGGCGAGGGGGCTGGTGGCAGCGGTGACAATGGGGCTGGGGCTGCCTCGTGGGATGCCTCGGGGTCGGGGACCCTGGTGGGCTCAGCGGGGCTGGATGGGGAGGGAACGGAGGGGGACAGTGGGGGCGAGGGCTCCTGGGGCAGGACAGAGAGCTGCCGCACGTCCAGGTTGGAGACGTTGTTGACGTAGCAGTGGTGAAGGGTCTTCTCAGGAGCAGGGCTCTCCTGTGGTGTGGGCAGGGGGGCACGGGTCAGAGTGTTGCAGGGATGGGAACCCCCAACCTCCCTGTGCATCGCAGGGAGGGGTCCTTGGCCCTGCAGGAGCCCTGAAAGGACCCCTCAGCAACCCATATGCCCCCAACCCTGCAAGGACCTCCTGGACTCCTTCCTGGGAGAGTCAGCATCACCCCATGGAGAGACCTGGACCCCAGGAAACTCCCTGCAATCACGGAGTGACCTACAGGGACCACCACGCACGTCTACCAAAGAGCCCCTGATCCTGTATCCCCACACAGCCACAGCCCTACGGGTACTCCAACAGCCCCTTCCCAGACTCCCAGCCCCGGGGGGACCCCTGGACACCACTGACCTGTCTGAGCAGCGTCAGGAGGTCCAGCTCGCCCTTGAGGCTGTACCCTGGCAGCACCGCATCAAACTGCTTCAGCCACTCGGAGCTGCTGTCCGGCACCTTCCCAGCCAGCGCCTTCTCCTTCCCCCCGAGCATTCCTGGGAGAGGGATGGACAGCCTGTCATGGGGGTCCCAGCCCAGGGACACCGAGGGCTACCAGGACAAGACGGACACTCACCAGCCATATCAGTCTCCACCTTCTTGGCCTCGACCACAGCTGCTCGCACAGGGCCATCGGGGAACAGCACCTCGTAGGAGCTGGGGATCTTCATGCTCAGGAGCTCGGCCATGGCCACCATCACCCCATTGAGGTTCTAGGTGAGAGAAAGGCAGAATGGATGCAGGGCGCCTCAGGTGCCACTGTGTTGGGTCACTGCTGGGACCTCAAGGGTCTGGAATCCCCCCATCCCCCTGCTCACCTTGGCAGCTGCTGCAGACACCGTCAGCATTACAGAGACCTCGCTGCTCTTGCCCTTCTCCCATGGGGCTCCTGGGCCTGCTGCCCCCACCTTCCCTGGTGGAGCGCCAAAGGGCTCTGCGACCTCATAAGGTTTTGTGTCGGGGAACACTGGTTCGAGGAGAGGGGGGTCAGAGCCGTGGGGAGCAGGGGGTCAGAGCCAGAATCAGAACTGTGCAGACCCAGCCCCACCGACAGTCGCCCATGAGCCCATGTGGCTGCCCCAGATCCCCTGGAGGGAATCCACCACCCTGCAGATCCCTTTCCCTCACATCCCACATCCCAAGGACCCTTCCCCTGGCTCCCTCCTAGACCGGGAACCCCCTCCTGCCCCATCCATATCCCTTCCTACCTGACACAGGTGCTCCAGACCCCCTCCCTGTGTTGCACATTCCACAGACTCCCTCCTGCCCAGTCCATATGGACCACAGATCACTCCTGCCCTGATCCACACACCCCTCCAGCCCACCTCACCTGGGATACTGGCCCGGGGGATGATGGGGATGATGGGGGACAGCACACGCTCCTCCAGCTCTGGCTTGGCCTCGCTGAGAAGTGGGAAGCGGAGCAGCTCCTCGCCCAGGACACTCTCGGGGGATGAAGCAGGGACGATGCTGTCGGGGGAGTCGCTCTCGTCGTCACTCTCCATCCTGTGGGAATGGAGGTGTCAGGGGCCACCGGGCCTGGCATCACCCACGGAGTGGCTGCTGTCACTTGCAGGGGTCACTACAGTGGGGGTCTCACCTGACGTCCTCGGTCTGGTTGTGCGGAGGGGTGGGCAGTGCTGCCAGCAGGTCCAGGCTCTTCACCTCCACAGCTGGTGCATCTGCATATAAGGGAATGAGTATCATGGAGGGGAATGAGAGGTGGCAGCAGGGACTCCGTGCCACCCGTGCCAGCCAGGCTCACCTTTCTGACTGTGGGGCTCACGGGCCGGGTCAGCATCCTTGGGCTGCTCCCCCAGCTCTTCAGGGGCCGTAACACCGTTCATCATCTTCTGCTGCACGGAGGGAGGGGGCGTGGGGGGCAGCGAGGAGGGTGGCGTGGGTGGGTTGCTGAGGTTGTTCTGGGGGGAGACGGTGGGGTGAGAACAGCAGGATGGTCTGGGACCCCCGGATAAGGGGAACACCAGGGAACAACCCTCCTCTCACCTTGGTGAGCAGCTGGGAGTAGTAGTCGGGGACGCTGTCGAGCACAGCACTGCCGAAGGCGCCCCGCAGCTGGCTCTTCCCGTTGATGGGGCTGCTGCCGAAGGGTGCGAAGAGGCTGAAGTTGGCCATGATGGTCGGCTCCGTCAGCGGCAGCAGCGACAGCTCCTGGGGACCCAGCGGTGAGGGGGGGACAGGGGCAAAGGCAGCCCCCTGCCGCATCCCGGCCCGCACCCATACCTGCTTCAGCTGCTTCATGAGGGCCTCACCAGGACGCAGCCCCTCATCCTTCCGCAGCTTCTTGCGGGATGCTGGGATCCGCTCGTTGCCTTTCTGCACCCGCTTAGGCTTGGTGGGTGCCGGCTTCCTGGCGATGGAAGGGTCCTGGGGAGGGAGAAGAGGGCATGAGCTGTGCCAGCGCAGCCCCTTGCCCACTGCAGCCCCAGCCCAGCCTGTCCTGCTCACCTCCCGGCCCAGCAGGAGCGACTGTGGCCGTGGCTCTGTCCCAGTGCTCCGGTTCTCCATGTGCCCATTGAGCTCGCCTGGGCTCTGCGCTGAGAGCTGCACGTTCTTGGCCCGCAATAGCTTCTGCAATAGCAGGTGCCCAGCCTCGGAGCGCCCACCTGGGGCCAGCAGGCTGTTGGCTTGGCTGTCCCCAGGGTCCCCATTGGCCTCTGGTTTTGCTGTCTCATCTCCATCCAGCTCACACTGTGCCACTGCCGCCGCCTCTTCCTTTGGCTCCTGCTTCACCAACACCTGGCGGGCTTCCCCTGCCACAGGGGCCCCCTCCAGCACAGCCCCATTGATGTGGGTCTCGCTAGGGTTGGCTAGGTCCACCCCAGGTGCCTCAGGGTCCCAGGGGCCGTGTGCTGAGTCAGGGAGGGCAATGCTTGGTGTGGGAGTCAGCCCCGGCTCCGTGGGCACCACAGGACTGGGGGCCAAGGCCGGGATTCCCGGGGATGTCTTCTTTGGCTCTTGGGGGCTCTGCTCAGGGCTAGCCAGGTGCTGGGGGGCACAGCCCAGGGGCGAGGGGGCTGGTGGCGTGGGGAGGCGGATGAGGCTGGGCTGGGGGCCGCGGGCAGCCAGAGCTGCCTGAACCAGCTCAGCCAGGGGCTGCTGGGGGGGGTGCCCCGGCAGCGCCCGCCCCGGCTCGATGGCAGAGCTGGTCTGTGCCTCTGCTGGGGCACCGGGCCGGGGCTGGAAAAGGGGCCCCATGGGACGAGGGGGCTGGCGGGTAGCAGGCAAGCTGTAATCCGGGGCCTGCCCGGGGAAGGGGCCAGGGGTCCGTAGCGCCTGGTTCTGCTGCAGCAGGCTCTGCTGGTGCCGCTGCACCAGGAGGGCCTGGAGCTGCTGCTGCTGCTGCGGCGTCAGATGCCGCAGCTGTGGGTTCTTGGCCAGGACACCCTGGAGCTGTGCCCGAATCTGGCCCATCACTGGCCCTGGCACCTGCCCCAGGAGACCTGGGGGAAGACTGGCCGTGCCCGACGCTGGCCCTACTTTGTGCTGAATGGGGCTCTGGAGCCGCGGGGGCTGTGGCTGCCCTGGCAGGGCCCCTGCCACCCCCTTGCCTGGCTGCTCTGTGGGCCGCGGTGCCGGCACCATGGCCTGTGCTGGGCCTGTCCCACAGCCCAGCGGCTGCTCTGCCACCCCAGCTGTGTCCCCATGCTGCTGGGACAGCTCAGGATGGACAGCCCCAGGGCTCTGCAGCGGTGGGGCAAGAAGGGCGCCTGGCTGCCCGGGGGCTGCCCGCAGGACACCCGGCTGTGGGGAGGTCAAGAGAAGCTGCTGGCCCTGCCCCAGCTCAGCCTGGTGCTTGGGGGCTGGGGTCTCCGGGCCCCCCAGCCCCGAGGGGTTGAGGGCTCCCTGCTGCTCCCCATGCAGCTGCCCCCCGCTCTCGCCGCCCTCAGTGTGCAGGGCGCTGCTGTCCATCCCCGTGGGCTGGTCCTTGGCAGCCAGGACCGCTGGGGCCGGCTGCATTCCCTGACTCAGGTGCAGCACAGAGGGGGCCTGGCCCCCTGCCCCGTGCTGCGGAAAGTGCTGGATCGAGGGCTGCCCCTGGCCCAGCCCCAGGAGACCTGGCTGGGCAGCCACTGAGTTCTGCTGCTGCTGCTGCGGGGCCAGCAGTGCCCGAGACTGCCCCAGCTGCTGGGACAGCACGAGCCGGTGGCTCAGCATCCCCGGAGCCTGTGGCGTCAGCTGGGGCGAGCCCAGCACCCGCTGCTGGTGGGGGGCCAGGACGACCTGGCGCTGGGGTGGGGGGTGGCCCAGCACAGGCTGGTGCTGCAGCCCTGGCGTGTGGCCCAGCACGCCCGGCTGCTGCTGGGGCGAGAGCTGCTGCACCAGGAGGCTCTGCTGGCTGCCCAGCAGTCCCGGCTGCTTCGGCACCATGGGCTGAGCCCCTGTGCCAGGCTGTGGGGCCGGGGGCTGCTGCTGCTGCTGCTGCCCCAGCAGGCCGGGCTGCCCTGGCACGGCTGTAGGCTGCACTGGGGCCTGGCCCAGCACACCTGGCTGCTGCATGGATGCCTGGCCCATCATGCCTGGCTGCTGCAGCGATGTCTGGGCCAGCACACCTGCCTGTTGCATTGAAGCTTGTCCCATTACACCTGGCTGCTGCATGGACGTCTGTGCCATGATGCTCTGTGGCTGCATCGAGCTCTGTCCTATCACACCCGGCTGTTGCATGGACGCCTGACCCATCACACCCTGTTGCTGCATCGACGTCTGTCCCATCACACCTGGCTGCTGCAGCGATGCCTGTCCCATCACACCTGGTTGCTGCATGGAGGTTTGACCCATCACGCCCTGTTGCTGCATCGATGCTTGTGCCATGACACCTGATTGCTGCAGTGACGTCTGTCCCATCACACCTGATTGCTGCAGTGACGTCTGTCCCATCACACCTGATTGCTGCATGGATGCCTGTCCCATCACACCCGGCTGCTGCATTGACGTTTGTCCCATCACGCCCTGTTGCTGCATGGCTGCCTGTCCCATCACACCTGGCTGCTGCAGCGACACCTGTCCCATCACACCTGGCTGTTGCATTGACGTCTGTCCCATCACACCTGGCTGCTGCTGCTGCTGCAGTGACCCCTGTCCCAGCATATTCTGCTGCTGCAGTTTCTGTGCCAGCTGCATCCTCTGGAGCTGCCGCTCCTGCATCAGGCGGCTGTCAGTGGCCAGCCCACGCAGCGCAGGGTTCCCGCTGAAGAAGGCGCCGGAGGAGCCAGGTCCCGGGGCGTTCCCCACGGGCTGCTGCCCCATGAAGGACAGGCCCTGCTGCACGGCCATGGACACACTGCCCTGGGGCAGGCGCAGCCCCCCCGGCTGCTGCCCGAGGCCCTGCGCTCCCACCAGGGCCCCCCCGGGCTGCTGCACACCATGTGCCGAGAGCAGCTGCCCCGGGAGCTTGGACATGAGGCGGGGGCTCTGCGAGGGGCTCAGGGCCATCACAGCTGAGGCCTGGTGCTGGTGCTGCTGCTGCTTGCTGCGGTACTCAGCCATGAGGTTGGTGTGTTCCTTCTGCTGCTTCCGCACCTGATGGGGACAGCAGGGTGTCAGTGCCAGGAATGGCAATGTTTTAGTGCCAGGGACGGGGGGGACAACACAGCCTTAGCACTGGGCATCAACACTGCGAGTGGCACAGCTTTAGCACCCAGGACAGGGAAGCATTAGCATGCAAAATGGCATGATAACAGCACCAGAAATGGCCCAGCCTCAGCACCGGGAATGGCACGGCTTTACTGCCAGGGACAGTAAGGCATCACCACTAGGAAAGGCACAGGATAAGTGCTGGGGACAGAGGGGCATCAGCACTGCAGACAGCAGGGCATTAGTGCTGGGAATGGCAGAGCATTAGTGCCAGGAACAGCAGGACACTAGCACCAGGAATAGTGGGGCATCAGTGCTGGAAATGGCACAATGCTAGTGCCAGGGACAGCAGGGAATTAATACCAGAACTGGCACAGCATTAGTGCTGGGGACAGTGGGGAGGTGGAGCCAGGAATGGCATGGCACCAGTGACAGGAACGGCACGTTTACACTGAGGACATCATATTTGCACCGGGGATGGCACGGTGTTGAAGTTGGGAATAGCGAAGCTGGCACTGGGAACAGTGAAACATTAGCACTGGGGACATCACGTTTGCACCAGGGATGAGGTGCCCAGCCACATGCAGGGTCCTACCTGGTCCAGCTGCTTCTGGATCTTGCTCTGTTGCTCCGTCACCAGCTTCAGCTTCTCGGCGTCGGCCTCGGGGAACTCCCGCCCGGCTTTCTTGGCCGTGCGCTGCTTCGCACACAGCGCCTTGCGGGACTTGCGGTGTGCCCCGATCTGCTCCTCCAGCACCTTCAGCTGCATCTGCAGCAGCTGCTGGGTGTGGAACAGCCACTCCTCGTACTGGCGCTGGTCAGCCTCGTCTGTGGGACGGGGAGAGAGCATGGGTCAGTGGGGACGTCGGGTCAGCAGAGACCCCAGTCACTGAGGAACCCAGGTCAGCAGAGACCCCAGGTGAGTGGGGACCAGGGCAGGGTGAACCCCGTCCCGCATTGCCCGGATCCTGCCCTGTCAGTACTCACTGATGACGCCCTGTGCAAAGGTGGGTGGGTTGGGGCGAGCCTGGGTCGGGTCTGTGCCGCTCCGCTCCTGGCAGAAAGGAGAGTGTTGGGGACACATGCTGTGGATTTCTGTCCACACTGCCCACCCCCTCAGAGAGCCATGAAAGCACAGGTCAGAGCAGTTCTGGCCTGGCAGCCCCAAGAGGCCCTTGCAGCCCCTCTGGACACCCCACTCACCTGCCCACTCCCTGCCAGTAAGTGATTCTGCATCTCAGAGACAGCTGGGCCCCCCGAGAGGCGCTGGGCCAGCAGGGAAACCTGTTGCCTTTGGGAGACACACACAGAGATGGGGTGTGAGCCAGAGCCAAAGCAACCTGCCTGCCCCACCCTGTGCCCCCCAGATCCCCATGCCTGTTACCTGTTCATGCCTGGGGCCACCCCGATGCTGCCCTGAGCCATCACCTTCTTGATGCCCTTCAGCGCCACCATCTTGGCCTTGGCAATGGGGTCCACGATGTCCTCAGCCGCAAACTTGTCCAGGTCTGCTGGGACAGAGACCACAGCACGTTCAGTCCTCTGTCCCCCACCCAAAAGTGCCCTGCGCTCCCCCAAAACAATCACCCGCAGCCCTTACCTGTGTCTGGGAAGAAGCTGTTGGCCAACTGCTGTTGCATGACGAGCTGGGGGGGCTTCAGGCCCAGGGTTGGGGGCTGCACCCCAGCCATCGGTTTCTGCACCAGCACCTGCTGCTGGCTCTGCTGCGGCTGCCCCAGGGCCACCTGCACCCCGTGGGGGGATGACAGCACATGGGGCTGCCCAGAGCCCATGCCCATGTGAGGGGCCAGAGCCGGGCCCTGCTGGGGTGCGTTGAGCCGGGGGAGCTGCGGTGGCAGCAGCGGTGGCCGGGCCACCAGCCCCAGCTGGAGTGGTGTCTGTGGGGTGCCCAGACGGGGTGGCTGCCCCTCGGGAGGCTGCCCAGATGCCCCTGTGTGCAGCATGGGGTGTCCCGGGGTTGGGAGGTGAGGGGTGCCACGGGGCAGGTGGGCCGACATCTGCTGCTTCTTCTGCAGCTCCTTCTTCTCATGCTCCAGGAGGTCCTCGATGAGCAGCGGCAGCTCGCTGGCCACCAACGAGCTCTCCATCTTGTCCAAGTCATCCGCCGGCGAGTGCCGGGCACTGCCCAGCCCCAAGGCTCCGCTGTCCAGCTCGAACTTCTCCAGCAAGGGGTTGCTCTGGCCACCCAGCTGGGCAGTTGCCAGTCCACGGCCAGGGCCGCTGTAGGGATCCTTCTCCAGCACGGGGACGCCAGTGTGGCCACTGCTGGAGAACTGAGTCAGGCCAAGGCGAGTGGGGCCGGTGCTGGAGCTCAGCAGGGTCTGGCCAGGTTTAACACTCAGCCCCAGGGAGGCAGAGATTTTATCTGTGCCCTGCAGTGCTTCTGATTTGACCGGCACCGGGAGGCGCTCGGGGCCAGCAGCGGTGAACTGGCAGGGCGAGGTCTTCAGGCAGCCGTCCTCCAGCTTGGGCTTGACATCGGTGGGCAGCGAGCTGCCCTTCACCTCTGCACCCTGTGCCTTGAAAGCCAAGTCAGGGGCCAGCACAGTGCCCGTGGGGCAGGCAGAGAGCCCCAAGCCCATCCCAGACACCAGTCCTTCCTTGGGCACCTCCTGATCCTCTGCAGATGGGGTCACGTCTTTGCTGTCCCCAGGGTCGGGGAGCTTCAAGGTGGGCGCTGGTGGTTCCGTCTTGAGCTGGGCCTCGCGCTCAGCCTTCTCGTTGGCCGACTCGACCAGGCGCAGGTGCTCGTTGAAGATGTCCTTCTTGTCACCCGTGTCCAGCTCGGGGTCAGTGTAGGCCAGCAGGTCGAACTCATCACCATTCAGCAGGTCATCGAGGTGGGGGTCTGCTGTCTCCAGGCTGTCCAAGTTGTCCAAGTCATCATCCCCTTTGGCCACATCTGGATCCAGGCTAAGGTTGGCCAAATCATCATCATCTTCCAAGTCCTTGTGGGAGCCGAAGTCATCATCCAAATCAGGCTCCACAGGCACCTCGCAGGGCAGCCGCCCACCCTCCAGGCTCAGGTGGCTCTTCCCTGGGGCTGGCGCAGGGTCTGCAGTGGGGCCATCCTTGGGACCCTCGGGGCGAAGGGCAGCACCGGAGGACAGTGGGCGCGGGGGGATGTGCTGCTGCAGCTCCAGGGCAGGGGCCGGCAGCGGCGGCGCTGCCTTGGCGTGGGGCTGCTGGTTGCTGTTGCCCATCTCGGCTCCCTGCGGGGACGCGGGCGGCAGCGGCGCTGGAACCTTCTGGGATGGCAGCGCCTGCATGGGCATGACGGGGGTGCACAGGGCCTGGGGAGTGCCTTCCTCCCCAGGCAGGAAGAAGCGAGGCCGGGGTGCCTGGGGAGCAAAGGGAGACCCCACGACCCCCCCAGGTCCCTTCTGCACGTTGTGTCGCAGCTCAATGAAGGGAGCACCCAGGGCAGCTGGTGAGGGGGGCACGGCCTCGGCAGGGGTGGGCAGGCGGGTGCCCAGGCTGCCCATGGGGGTCCCAGTGGCAGGGGGGGTGAAGCGGGAGGTGACAGGGAGCCGTAGGGCCGCCACAGCCGCTTGTTGCTGCTGCTGCTGCCAGAGGTGCTGCTGCTGTTGCTGCGGGGATGGCGATGGGAAGACCCCACGGGGGTAGAAGGCCTGGGAGGGCCCCATCGCCGCCCTGGAAGACAGCACCGTGTTGGCACCAGCTCGGTGCAGCCCCGACGCACCACGTCCCATCCCCCTCAGACAGTGCTGAGCACCCGAAAACCCACAGCCATCACCTCCCTCCAAAGTGATCGCCGCGAGCTGGGGGTACACGTGCTCCCGGGGTGATCCCTGCTGGCTCCCACCCGTGCACGCTGAGCCCATCGCCCTGTCAGGGGGCACCCACCGCCCACTGATGTCCAGTATGGCTGGCGTGGCCGCCGGCGGGGGACGGGAGAGCCGCTCGTCCTGCGCGAACGCTGCCTGCACCATGACGGAGCCAGGCAGCTTCCCAGCACCGGCTGCCGTGGCCAGAGTCCCGACGAGAGCCTTGTCCTGGAAGAAAGAAGGAAAAAAGTGAGTCACCCCTCCATCAGCCACATCCCCCCCTCCTCCCATGCACACCACACCCCTCCATCAGCTGCATTCCCCTTCCCCGTGCACACCGTGGCCCAACTCTCCCACCTGTGCTGGTTGGTACGGGGCCATGCCCCGGCTCAGCTCGAAGCTCTGCCCGCCGGCCTCAGGGGCCCAGCCAGCAGGCGAGGAGGAGGCAGCAGCAGCCGCGCTCTCCTTCTCCTGCCGAAGGCTGTTCCGCTGGATCTGCTGGCGGATAAGCAGCTCCCGGAGCCGCTGGCGCTGAGAAGAATTCAGTGTTAGAGCCCAGAGTGGCAACAGGACGAAAACCAGCAAGACAAACCACATGTGGAATGGCCATTGATGCCTCCACAGTCCCAGTTGTTCACTTTCATTCTCTCCCAAACCCGAATGGATACACCTGGATTACAGAAGAGACCTCACCTGCCGCTGCTTCTCCAGCTCCGACTGGCTCATGGTACCAAGAGCCCCGTCCTGGCCACCAGGCAGCTCCGCCAGCTCCCGGTTTGGGGGTGCTGAGAGCCCTGCAGCCACCTCCTCCCTCTTGTCAGCCGTCAGTCCCAGCACAGTGCGGGGCAGGAAGGTTCCAGAAGGGTCCTGCTGCTGCGGGGGTGCTGGGGGCTGCGGCGGCAGCACCGACGGGGGCCGCAGGGGCGAGAGGCTGTAGGAGTCAGGCGCAGCAGTGCCGGGGCCCAGCGGGCTGCTGGCCTGGTGGAAGCTGGGGGACGAGGCGTAGGCCGAGCTCTGGGGCTTCCCAGAGCCGTAATGGCTGTTGATCCCATGGGGCTGGTGGGATGGGGAGCCCTTGAGCGGCTCCGAGACGGCCGGGGGGAAGGTGAAGCGCATGGGGGGCTGGCTCCCCGGGAACACGCTGGCACCAGGGGAGCGGGCAAAGGGTGGCTGTGGCCCGGCTGGAGCCTTGGCATGGGGGTCGCCTGCTGGGGTGCCCCCAAAACCTCCACCAGCCGCCCCCACTGACTTGAACCCCGGCTCCGGCATCTGTGGACGGGGGGGCTTGTGCAGCGGGGTGAAGGGGTCCCGGGACTGTGGCCGGGAGGGCGGCTGGGAGTAGGGATCTGGGGATTGGAAGCGAGGGGTGACGGGGGACTGGCAGAAGGCTTCGTTGGAGAGCGGGCGGGGGGTCAGAGGGGACTGGGAGCTGGATTGGGACNCGGGGATGCGGGAGAAGGGTTCAGAGGGCAGGGAACGGGGCGGGAGGGCGCAGCAGGCCTCGGGGGGCTGCATCCGGGGCGTCAGCGGGGGCTGTGAGTAGGGGTCCAGGTAGGGTGACTGACGGTAGAGATCAGGGTGGCCAGGGGGCGAGGGGGCCAGAGGATGGGGGTCAGGGGGCCGGTGCCCCAGCCCCGGGCTCTGCGGCTCTACCTGAGAGACCCGTGGGGTCATGGGGGC
>WEKY01015743.1:0-13872 GCA_013390045.1 Picathartes gymnocephalus
TTTTTTATTTTTTTCTTTTATTTTCCTAGGGTCTAGAGAGATTTTCCTTGATATTTTTAGTGAGTGGAGATGTGAAAACAACTTCTTGTCTTCAAAGTTCACCAGCATTTTATATTCTGTGCTTTTCATATAAGGAGGTAATTCTAGCTAAATCACTTAAGCTCATCAGATTAAGCACTTTGTACAGTATAAATTTTTCTGAGTTTGAACACATTTACAAAGCAATTCTGCATCAAAAATTGGTGTCTAATATGGTTTATTCTTGCTTGAACAAATTTAATTTAAAAAAATAATAATAATAATGGTCCTTTACTATAAATCTAATTCAAGGGTTTTGTCTCTTACTACAAAAATACATATACTGAAATGTCCAAATATAATGCTGACTATCTTCTGCTTTTTTTACACTAGAAATTTCAGTCCTAACGAGGACTCTTTTCTTAATTTTATTAATTCTCTATCTGATTAATTCTTTACTCTGTTGACTGTCACTCAGTGCTAGGAGGAGGATTTAGGTTCCATTAGACAGAATTCTGAGAAGGGAGTCATCTTGTGAGTGCAAATGCCTTTCTCTTGGGAGCTCTGGTTACAGAAGCCAGACAGAAGGACCTGAAAAGGGCCTCCTGGAGGCCGAGGCAGGAGAGGGGGGCAGTGAGTGATGGTTGGCTTTTTTCCACACAGTTTGCAAAATGAAATAGCCTAGAAATCAGTTTTTCTGCATGGGCAGCTATACTCTGTCAGAATTTTGAGAAACACACTGTTTTTTCTCTCTGAAGGCAAGAGAAATGTGAAAGTAGATGACAACCAGACAGAAGCATAGCTACTCTCAGAGCACAAACAAATATACTTTTCCATCAAAAGTACCTATACTTTGGGTTCAGCTCAGCTTCTCAAACCCTTAGCAAAACTTTCTGAATACTTTACTTATATTCCAAATTTATATTTGGAATATAAATGGCTTCTCATATGTGCTGTATTTTTGTCTCTTTCCTAACTGCCAAAAGCTTCCACAACAGTTTTTTTGCTCATACAAAATACTAGGAGCGCCTCTACACCCATCTTTCCCTGCAGACCTGAGTAGCAGTATATTGAAAATGAGGACTTCACTATTCATCCCTTGTCTTCACTATTCATCCCTTGTCTTTTGTTCATGTCCTGTCTTACAAGTCTCATTTCTCAGACCAGAAAGCAGAAAAAAATATATATAATGACCAATATAACCAATCATGCAATCAAGTGGTAAGCTGTCCATAGCTCACACATAAACAGCCTACATGTGCAACACAGGGAAATTCAGCCAATGTCTGGCTGCCATAACTCAGTTTTGTTAAAATCAAAATTGTATTACCCTTCTTTTTCCCTTCTACAGTATCCTGTAATACTGAAATTCTTCTAATAAATCCTGACTTAATGCAATCTTTTCCTGCCAGTCTTCTGTTTTCTCATACTTGTCCAACTCATGGACATCATTATTACCTGCTATTTTTCTGATAGAAAACCAGTTTGAATCAGCTCCACCTTGGTTTGGGGGGTAAAGATATTCCAGGTTGTGTCTTATTAGACAGAAAGGCAACTTACATGTCAGAGCCATACCAGTTGTTTAGAGGTACGTGGCTGACCCTGTGATGAACTGGAACTAGGGTAAGGACTTTGGCTTAGACTCTGATTTATTTCTGGCTCTGGTGGTGCCCAGAATGATGCACACTGAAATGCTGAAACAACAATATTTGTTTCAAATGAAGACATAAACAATTTCAAGTAAACAAGAGGGTTTGTGGGGTTTTTAACCATCTTTGAGTGGTGTGTTGTATGCTCTGTGGATAATAGTGCAGAGATTGGGGAAGCTTAAAGGGAGGATGAAGACATCAGCACTTAAAGAGAACACTGATGAAGCCCTTGCAAACTGACTGGGAGAAGCAGAAAGCTCCATGGCTGAAAGAGAATTTGGATTCATGAATAAATAGCATCCACTGAATTTTGCTGCATTCAGAAAATAAAGTTTCTTGAATTCTTGGAAGCAAATAATCATACACTCAAGCTACCTTAACCCAATCCACGATCAATTTCTCTTTCTAATGACACTAAAAGTGCTACTCAGGACAAAACATCGTAGTAGTATTATTATGAAATACTGGGCTCTGTTATGAATGAAACAGTCCCTGTCACCCCCCAAAAAACCCCCAACAAAACAAGCCACAAAAACAACCAATCAACCAACCAACCAACCAGGCAAACAAGCAAACAAAACAAAACAAAACAACCAAAACAAACAAAAAAAAAACCACCCCAAACCCAAAAAACACAAATAAAAAACCAAAAACAAACAAAAAAACACCCATGAGAAAAAAAAAAAAAGATAAGCAGGTGTTGAGATGAAGAGCATATACTAAATGAAACAAGATCTCTGTAAATAATACTTTATGTTAGACTGGTATGCTTGGGCCTAGCCTTCAAAATTTAATATCTTGAGCAATGCACTTTTTGAGCAATTTCATGCATTTTCTCAGCTAATCTCATATCACCAATATCAAGCCTTTCATATTGATTTTAAAGGGGAGGCAAAAAAAAAAAAAAAAAGAAGGGAAGGTAGTTTGCCTTTATCAATCCTGAACACAGTTGCCAGGCAACTTGATGACCTGACTTGGGATGGATTGTTACAGTGACCTGACTAAATACCCACAAAGCACCCAAGAATTTTTAAAGAAAATATAGCAAAGTTAAATTATTTCTGCAATAATAAGTATTAAATTTCCTGTTTGCCTCTTTAAAGAAAAACATATACAAGGTCCTATTGTTATAGAAGGTAAATAATACTGTTAGTGTCAATTAAAAAAGGGATAATTATATAAAAGAGAAAGAATGGTCTATTTGACGCTAAAAACCCTTTGACTTGACATTCTTTCAATTTAATGTGTTAAAATTGAAATATATAATTAATTTAGTATAACCTTCTTTTTACTAATATGGACTGTTTCTTATATTTACAAATATTTCTTACACAGGCTATTCGAGAAGGCTGAGTAGGAAAGATAACTGCAGGCTAAGGTAAGAAGTTTTGAAGAATATTTTTGAAATACTGACTTATTTGAAATTATTTTTCTTCGTTTTCCTGCATGTAATATTCATGTTTTCAGACTGGCATTCTAAATTAGTCGCATTAGGTATATAAACCATTACTATTACTTTTTTTTGTTATAGTCAGAGCCTGCTTTCAATCAAATTTTAACTTTTCCAAATGCTAAACATATTGATATTGAGTGAAAACAGGCGATTTTTTCTGAAACATCTGCTGAAATAGAAAAGACAAAAGGCAAAAGTCAGAAACTGATGCACAGGGAGATCCACCTAAATATGAAGAACTTCTGTACTGTTGGCTTGACTGAGCGCTGGAACAAGTTGCCCAGAGAGGCTGTGGAGTCTCCCTCACTGAAGATATTCAAGAACTGGACACAGTGTCCTGTGCCATGTGCTCCAGGATGGCCCTGCTGGAGCAGGGAGATTGGACCAGATGACCCACTGTGGTTCCTTCCAACCTGACCCATTCTGTGATTCTGTGAAATGATCCACCCATTGTCTCATATGTCTATCATGTCAACAGCGTTTGAATTTCTGTTTGTACCAAGTGCAAACAGAAGGAAGGCACTCATCCCTGTTTCTAATAACTTCTTGTTCTGAGGCACTTGATGTTTTCTTAGTTTTCACTGTCATTAGAAAGAACCTCTGAAACTGTATTTCAGTGTGAAAGGTACTGTGCTCTATGTATTGACAGAGATGTTTCTTACCAAGAGACACACATAACATTTGAAAATATAGAAGGGTTTGTGAATTATTTGAAGCTGAAGAGTATACTTTGCAATTCCATTAATTTACAGAGGCCTTGATAAGGTTATGGTTAGTGAAACAAAACACTTTTAGAAAAGCACATTGAAGAATGCAAAATTTACAAGTCCTAAACTCAGTTAGAAATTGCCATGTAAGAGCATTCCAGATTGAAGAAACATTTACATGAGCCTTTTACAGTCATAAATTTATGAAACATGATCTTCTACGGAAAGACATATGAAGTTCAGAATGATAATTCTTGAAATGACACAAAACCAGTATATGGAAAAGTACATCCTAAGGAAAAGACCCCAGACTTTGAAATTAGGTGAAAGTCTCATAATGGGCTGTATTACTTTGCAATAATTCTTATTTCAGACGTTAGCAGGAAAACTGTGCTTGCACTCAGCAGGTGATTCGTTACTAGGCAAGACAAGTGGATAATGTTCTATGAACTTATGGATGAGACACTAGTCTTAGAAGTAACAGAATTTCTACAAGTGGAAAATAATGTGAATGGGATGATATGCTGGCTGGGTGCCACTACATCCCAATAAGACTTAGTGGGTTTTGTTTCATATCGGGTCGCTCTAGAGCAAAACGGATTAAGATGAAGATGAGAGTAAGCAATTTAGTTGAGGGTGAATACGTTCAATGTAAGAATTGTAACAAAGAACTCTTTAGGGTACGTCTCAGTGGACTGTACTGAAAAGGAACTCTATCAGAAAATAGAAAATCCTACAGAGAAAGATTCTGGGGCTAACGCTTATTAATATTGCAGTAGTGACTAAAGCAATGCTGCAGGGAAGGCTTCACCCACTGGTTGAAGGAGATATTGTGGCCAAAACAATGGCCTGCTCTTTGGGTTTGGTGCAATCTGATGTGCCATCCTAAAAAACAGAGATTGACCACCTTGTGAGTCAGTGCAAGGGAAATGTGGTGAAACGTTACAGGGGAAAAAATGAGAAGTCAAAATTTTGCAGACCAAGTTTAATTACAAATTCCATTTCTAATATCAAGAGAGAGAAAAATGAAATTAAATAAAGCAATCAAGCAAAAAGCAAAGATGTCAAAATTGATCCTGGAAATTTAGAAATTGCATAATCATGACATATCTACAATTTTCAGTAACTTTTTAAAAAGAGTGCTGGGGACCTAAATCATTTCAAGATGAAGATTGCTAAGTGTATGTAAATGACACACTATAGGGGATTTGGTGTTCAAAATAAAATCTTAAAAATGAGACTTTCTGATATTCTTGAAAAGAAGTTAAAAAGAATGTAATTAACACTCACAGCCATATATTTATCCTGAAAAATATTTTTGTCATATTTTGAATTGCTATATATTTTAGATCACATGTAAGAAGGTGAAGAAAAGTGAGGAAAATAATATTTTTTCCTCTCCCCATAAGCTGGTTTCCTTCCTCAGATGCAGTGAGTACTAGTCACAAGACTATGTGCTGTGTGGGGTGTTCTGAAGTGCATCAGGATACTGTGAAACTCACATTTAGCTGGTGAGTCCTTCAGGTGCTCAGTGTTGAAATGACTGCCAGATATTGGAGCAGGAAGCTATTTTTCCAAGGTCAGAGACTTAGGAACCACTTTTTTTCCTCACTACCATGGTCTGTAGTTCCTATATTCAATCATATCTAATGTTCTTCGGTGGTATACTGAGATTTTTGAACTTCTGTCATTCAGTACATAAGTTTGTAAATGTGGAGAATGCTGTTTGTCTGTTCTGGCAAAAGTAGGCAGAAAATGACAGTTTATTGTACAGGGGCATATATAATAATGATCTGGACTACGTGGTTCAGATCGATTTTTTTTTTAAGGCATTTCATTTGTATTACTGGATGGGCATGAGTTGAGACAGGGTTATATTCACTGTGTGAATGACTAAACAGTGGAACACATTGTCCAGAGAGGATGTGGAGTCTCCCTGACTGGCGATATTCAAGAACTCTGTGGATGCAATTCTGTACTGTGCGCTCTAGGATGACCCTTTTTAAGCAGGGAGAAGACACCTTAACCATTCTGTGATTCTGTGATTATCAAGGTGGGTTTCATTCATCAAGAAATAAAAGTCTGTATAAAGCATAGGCAGTTTCCTAAAGTACTTATTCCTCAACCTATTAAAAGCCTGAGAGGTTTTTAGTACTGCTTGGATCTAGAGATTTCCCTTTTCCAATTTTTTTCTGTGTTAAGGAGTAGAAATCATAAAGGTCAACCAAATAATTTCAGGTTCTTTGTGGAAATTATTTCTTTTCTTGATTCCTGGGGAGTGTTCAATAACAATCTGGCATTTGCTTAACAAGACAACATCTTTTCTGTTCACAGGTCTTTTTTCAGAAATTAGCCGTCTACAAAAGATAATGAGCTCTGTGAATCTTATTAACACAAGTTACAGCTGACTGACAAGTAAGTACATGGCTGTCATGTAATGTAATCATGGTGTTATAATTCAATTAACTATTGATTTTAGTAACCCATACTATATTCTAACTGCTGCAGAAAAAAAACATTCAGTATTTGTAGAGTTTTATGATTAATACAAATTATATCAGTCCCAGACATTATTGACCTCAGATATTATAGAAATGTATGTATTTTGTGTTTAATAGAAGTGTTGTTTGTTTTTGTGTATTACTATGTATTACTGTTCATGTATTAGCTATGAGCTATACTGACGTTTCTTCTACTCAAACTGATTATACTTGGAAATAAAGTAGGGACTATTTGCTGTTTATTTAACACCTATGTAGATCTGATGCTTTATCATTTGGCACTTGTGCAGTCACTTATACCTATGCAAAATGAATATAAAACACGCGTGAAGGCTTATTTTCCAGCCTGTAGATTTATCTACCCCTTTGGACTGGTGTAGATGATTGAACAAATGGCAAAGTGTGTTGCTCTCAGGCATGAAGAGAGAGTCATGAGTCCAATTACAAATGTTAGGCTGAATTGCCAGATGCACTACCACTTCAATGAGTCTCAGACCACCCTAATATTTCTTCTACACCAGGGGCTTGGGAAGGGCAAGGTGAGAGACAATTTCTCCCATTTTCTCATCTATGGCTTCATTAATTTCTCATTGAATGTAGTGGTCAAGCAGTCAGACTGCTTTCTCCTCCCAGTCTTGCCCATAGCTGTTTTAACAGGGAGAAGCATAGAAAAGTAGATGAAGCTGTGTTTAGTTTTTTCCATCAGAGGCAGAGTATAATAGATTTGACTCAGTCTGAGGATGGAAATAAAGAAACAGCTAGGCCACTACATAGTCCTTACCCCTGGTCCAACACTTTAAAAAGAGGCAATAGCTGTTTAAAGCAAAGAAGTCTGGTATGCAGGTAGGTCTTCAAGTACCACATAATTTTGAACTTGTGTGCCAAAAGTCCAATTTCAGATTTGGGTGTTTAATTCCTACTTTTTGGATGTGGTCCATCAGCTAGTTATTGCACCAGTGAGTGCAGCCACCAGAGCTCTCCTACAGCAGTCTTCCTAATTGCCAGGGTTTGTATTATGCCAGAGGCAAAAGACTTCAGAGCTATTTCCTGTGTTGCAAAGGATATACTTTCTGAAAAGTTACTGATGCCTTTCTTGACTTACTTGGATTTCAGCTCATGCTGCATTCAAATTAACTGTATGCGTTTTACTTTAGAATGTATTTTTCTAGTAGTATGAAAATCCACCATACCCTGTACTCTGAACCTGGTTACACCAGAAGCTTCAAAACCTCAGGGTCTTTTACTTCACAGATTCATCAATCTACTAAAATGGCTGTGGTTTGCCATTTTGATTATATACCAGTTATACTAACAGCCTGAAATGTCCAGCAAATAATATAAGTAATTCAAGGCAAGAGCGTTCCATGACTATACCACATAATTTACATGTGCAGAATAGTATATTAAAATGACTTACGAAAAAGAAAAGCCATTGCAGAGAATTACTATTTAATGTCATTGTTTACCTCATTTCTTGTTCCAATATGGCTCAAGCCCAGGAAATTTTCTTTGTCACTGGCACTGCCACAAGACACAGGCAGCAAGTTAAATGTAATAAGCAGTCTGCCTACTTTTGGGAAAGTAATACATTATCTCATTCTCACAAATGGGCAGCTATCACCAGCCCCCGTGTATAACCATTTTAATATATGTGGCATCTTGGCTGAAGAATGCTTCTCATATGTAGTCTTAACAGAAGCAGTTCTTCAGCATGACTCAATTTCGCTCCTTTCTGAATTCTTTTCAAGGGGATATATCCCAGCAACAGATGAAAGTAGTACAGGTAGGGCAGCCTTCTCCATTTTTCCTTTTGCTAGTGTGACTGACACTGAAGAATTGGTGGCAGGGGCATCTGTTATGTCCCATAAAAGTTCTCATGGGATGCCTGCTAACCATGTTGAGAGACTGCAAGCCCATGAAGTCATTTTGCTGCAAGTTTGTTCCCTAAGATACATATATAAAAGCAGGTAGGACATGTCTATAGCTTTTACTGGTTTACTGCAAGTTTCTTGTAGAGTTTTTCAGAGATTCTTTGTTGGAAAAAAGTGAGTAAGAAAAGGACACATTTTGCCATTCACAAGCTGACAAGTTTTTTTAATCTCTGGTTTTTGAGTAGTAATGCAATATATACATCTTCCTTCAACTGTTCATTTTATTCAATGCTAACACTTGAACCATAACAAGTAAAATAACACAACAGGGTGTAAATAAATACAAAAGATGCTTTTTAGAATAGCAGAGTACAGAAATATCCTTCTACCTACTGTGATGGCCCTACCACATTGTCAGCCTGCAGTAAGTCAAAACCAGTATTATTACACAGATAGCCAAACCTTGTTGAAAATAAATTCTATTAAAGTTATTAATTATGATACAGAATAATTATAATTATAATTATAATTTTAAAAATTTCTGATTAAATAAAGCTCTCTAATTCTTGATATACTTTGCTTTTATGTTGTCCCTGAGTTGATTAATAAATCACACTACTGGTTGCTGAGAACTGTAGTCTCAAAGAGGGCCAAGCATTGCAACAGCCCATGCTCCCCAAAAATCTGCTGCTTCAGTTACTACCCAGCCTGTCAGTACAACCTGTCTGCCTCTGAAGGGGTTCTTAATGTCACAGTTCACTGAAAATGGACCTGAGTTAATCAGGAATGGAGAAGCAAAGGAGCAAAGTTTATGCTGACAGGCAAGACATGCTTATGGCCAAGCCAGCAAGATGAGCAGGCAGCCCTGTGGCTTGCTTTGAACCCTATTGATTGACCTGTTTGCAGACAGTTTCAAGCCTGTGAGCTTGGATTTCCCTACACTGGAAAAGCAGATGCGGACCTTTTTCAGGCTGTGTGCACTCCAGCACATCTCTGTATGGGAACATTCAAAGTCAGGACTGCATTGTCCAGGAGGCAACACAATTTTGTACACAGACAGAACATAGGTCCTTGAAGCATGATTGTGAGAGACACCTGAGGCATTCCTGCTCTCTTATGTGGATTCACCTAAATCTAAGAGCTAAGGATGTTTAACATCCTTTACTAAGAATACAGAATGGAGACATGAAAACTCAATAAATAGGGGATGGAGTCCTTGCAAGGAAAAGGAAATATTGCTGCTCCCCACATCACTCATTCTGTGCAAGTGTTCTCCTCTAGGTAAAGGTCCTGGCTATAAAAATTCACAGTTTTTTCTCATGACAAATACTGTTGAGGTACTGTGGTATTTTATGAGTTATCAGGTTCTGCTACTTGGGAAAGAAAGAGGTCAAGATTTGAATGCTGATATTAAAACAATTAGAGCTAAGCAACTTTTTGCTTGAATGTGCCATGTTGTGGGCATACTATTCCAAAGAGCCTAAGAAACGTAAGAGAGCAGCCCCAGGCGATGCTGCAAGGGGCACATGTGTTATTGTAGAGATTTAAAAAAACGAAGTTGGCAAGCAGACTTGCCTAAATTGGTTGGATTGGTGCTTGCTCAGAGTTGTCACTAATTCAGTGCAGATCGTCAGTGTATTACGAGTGCTTAATTTCAAAAGAAACAGGGTGGAAAAAGTGTGTGCAGTCCTCAGGAGATTCTGATTGCAAAAGGCATGGTTGGAGCTGATTATCCTGTTTACCCTGTCAGTTTTCACACACAGACAGATAGGCGCTCTTGTGCATTTCCTCAAGCAAATTCTGGCGAAGGCTGAGGAACAAAACGAAATCCAGTTTCAATTCCATTTTTTACTTACCTTGTTGTTATAGTCAGGGAAAATGCTTTAGCTGGAGATCTTTTATCAGACACGGGAAGAAATAGCTAATTTTTAGGACAATCATCGTAGCACATCAATAGATCCTGAACTTATTCCCTCGCCTTTGCTTACGAGGAGTGAGATTTATTAATCAATTCGTAATAGTGCAAAACTCACTTGCTTTTTCTTTCAAGTATTTGGTTCTGGGCCACAAAGTGACTAATTTTTTCAATGTGTTTTAAGTTACTTGCATAATTTACATTACTTACAAGGTGTCTTTTTTCCCCTTTCATACTTGCGGAGTTGTTTATTTAATGACAGGAATAGAAGTCTTCCTTTCTAAATGGTTCCCTGTGCTCCCGTGATTAGAAGTCATATCCTGGCTCCTTCCCTGGGCACTCCTAGGATCTCTTCTCCAGTCTCATATGTTTCCATAAGCATACTTGTAATATTGGTGTTCTTTCACTTAAAGAAGATTTTTCTTTCCTTATTTTTATATCCCTATTTCTTTCTCCTGAGGATAAGAGCATCTCAAATGCAAGAAATCTTGAGTTTTGTATTTGGTTCAACTTATCACATGATTCCAGGGGTCCAAAGGTGTTGTAGGGAAAACTGCGTCACCTCTGAGGGATTCCCACAATTTGGTCTGAGCTTCCTGAAAATACCTAGGAAAATTTTAGGAATACAATATTTATGGTCCTTAAGTGTGCTGGTTTTGACTGAGGTAGAATTAATTTACCATCACGGTGGCTGGTATGGGGCTATGTTTTGGATTTTTGCTGAACACAGGGCCAATAATATAGAGATGTTTTTGTTATTGCTGAGCAGGGCTTACACGGGGCCAGGACCTTTTATTTTTTTCATTCTGCCACACTGGTGAAGAAGGTTGGGAGGAGATACAGCTGGGAGAGGTGACCAAAGGAATATTCCAGACCATGGGACATCATGCTCAGTTTGTAAATTGAGGAGGACAGGGGGACATCCAGAGTGATGGTGTTTGTCTTCTCAAGTCACTGTTACACATGATAGGGTCCTGCTCTCCTGGAGATGGCTGAACACCTGCCTGCCTTTAGGAAGCTGTGAAGTCATTCCTTGTTTTGCTTTGCTGATGTGGGTGGCTTTTGCTTTCTCTGTTGAACTGTCTTCATCTTAACCCACAACTTTTCTACCTTTTACCCTTCCAATTCTCTCCCTGATCCTGCTGGTGGAGGAGTGAGCCAATGCCTATGTGGTGTTGCAGTTGCTTTTGTGGTTTTTCCCCCTAAGTTGGTTTGTTCTTGTTTCCCCCTATTGTTCAGTTAAAGCTTGGAACCTCCCCGTTGAAATGACAACTTGTCTCCTCCCCATTTGGCTGCTTCCCTCACTCCCTCTCCCATGTTAATTTCCCTAAGCCTTACCCCTTGTCTCGAGAGTTCGCAGTTACTTAATCGTTTATTGGTTGTTTCCAGAGTACTCCCTCCTCTTGTATCCCATATTGGTTGTTGTATGTGCCCATCTCCCTGACACTCCACCCATGCTCTCCTATTATTGGTTGTTCTCTTTACTCCTCACCTGAGCTCCCAGCTCTTAAAACTTCATGCTCTGTTTGTCGGGTGCGTTTTTTGGTTCCAGTTCTCATCATGTAGATAACCCTTTACCTGGTTTGCTGGGCAAAAGAGTCTCCTCGTTTTTCTTTTGCTCCTCTTGCACTTTTCCATCCTGCCTTCAGGTTGCACACAGCAAACAGCTGTTGCCCTCGGAGGTCCCTTGAAGGGAGACACTCCCTTGGTGCAGCCTTGGATTTTGCTGGGCTAACAAGGCGTGCATCAATGTGGTACTTGGCTGCTGGCTGGGGTTAAACCATGACATTAGGATGGGTAAAAAATGATGTTCATTTTTCATTCTGGTTTTAATTGCTAAATAGTGGTAGAGAAATTACATCAGTAGTGTACATATCACCAAATTTCAGACATTAAAAATTTAGGTGCCAGGTCTAAGGTGTTTTAATAAGTTTCTACTCTAAATTATAGAGATGGGTACCTTCAGACAGCAGTTTTTACCTCCTCTCAGAGTGCTGCTTTCATTCTCTCACTGCATCTCACTGGGACCTGGGAAGGAAAACTTTGCATTAAACAAAACATAAATGAAGAATTTGGAATGATAGAAAAGGCCACAGTAGGAAGATACAGCAGACCAAAGAATCAAGCCTCTTAGCTAGGAGATCTTCAGACATTTCACAAAAGCAAAAAAGAATGGGAGAGCAAGCACAAAACCAGTAGGCTAAAAAAACATCCAGTTCTGATTACACTAGCCTGTTCTGGCACAGTAAAAAGGATAGGTAGATGATATAAATAAAACTTACTCCTACAGAAAGGACCTTTTATCCCTGTTTGTTTCAGACTTCTTCCAACTCAAATGGAAGTGCAGTAAAACTGAAAACTTGGAAAGATGTGTCTTTTTAATGACGGTTTATTTTATGCACTTGCTACATGCTAAAGAAAAGGATTTTTTTTTTTCAAAACAAATTAGTCCAAGACAATATTGGTGCCTTGAACTGATAGTTTAGAACAAATTGGCAGCTACAGATTTCTTGTAACCTGTGTAATGTATAAACATGCTTTCAGAATGATATTTACTTGAGCATAAAAAGTATCTTTTCTAGAACTAACATTGCTATGCAAACCGTGCCCTGCCCAGTTTTCAAAATAACAATGCAATAAATTATATGAGTTAATTATGTCAGTGATAATATTTGGAAAATATCTCATTTCTGAGCAAAGAAACTTAGGGCTACATCCATAGCATGAGGACACTCTCACAGCATAATGGGGGAACCCACATGACCACCTTGGGGGGAACTCCAAAATTTTGATTTGTAGATCCTTGTTTGCACCAAAATCCCCCACTGTGGTTGTCTGCCTCCTAGAGACTGGATTATAGGATTATTTATGTGCGTCTCAAAGTGACATAAAGCCACTTTCTCTGTAGAGAAGTACCTAGCTTGAATATAACCAACATGCAAGTATTGTCAGCTAGTTGGTAGGAACAACTGCAGCTATGGGAGAACCATCAACTCTTTCTAGTGTCTTGGCAGCAGACTGGGGGATGCAGGGAAGTTTGCTTTTCACTCTGGGTCATTTTGTTGGTCTCTGCAATTATGACTGATGAAAGCAGGATAGGGCAGTGGTTCCACTCAAGCTCTTCTCAAAAAGGCGTTTCCAGGTTCTGGTGACGGGACATCACTTAGTCTGCTGTACCAGATGATGTAACATTAACATCATAGACATGGAATAAAGTAACTTGTAAAACCGTAATTACAAAAGATCATTTTGCAAACCATTTTATAAGAGTATTATACAATGTATAATTCATAATGCTCACTTTTGCTTTTTATTAGGCCACAGAGTGAGAAAGGAACAGACAAAATCCAGACAGCAATGTATGTATGCATGCTGAAATACCACTGTATCTGTAATTGCAGCCTAGTGTATCATATAGGTTTGAGAGCAGTATGTTTTCTAAATTCTGATTGCAGAGCTACTTTGGACTTTTAAAAGCAGTAAGGGCAAAGACACACATTCTGGTTCACAGCTAGCTAGCTTAAGGATGTTCCTAGTGCCTTCTGATCATTCTTTCCAGGATGAAGCAAATTCTGAGCATCTGCAAATGTGTACCTCTAGGTATTTTGGGAAATTAAAAGAGAAAAATTCAATTGGTTTTGGAGTGTAGACTTCTCAGAATTCAAATGGCTGTACCTCATGTTAGGATTTTCATACATTTCCTTTCCACTTTAGGTATCAATGTCTTCTCTGGTTTAAATTCTTAATTGTTTTGTACC
>WEKY01015743.1:13899-33001 GCA_013390045.1 Picathartes gymnocephalus
TCTTTGTTCAAGATCTGAGACACTGCAACCAAATTATTTTAAGTTATATAACTCTATTGAGCATCTAACTGTACTAGGCAGTTTTGCTAAATAAGCTGTGCAGTTTACTATGAAATATTCTGGTGTGGAATATATCTGTGCTGCACATCTAATTAGAAATGCCCAGACTAGCAGTTTGTTCAGTTTTGTTCAGTATCCTCAAAAGGTACAGAAGATGCTGACACATGATGTTCAAATACTTTCCCATAGGCAGAGCATGGCAGTCGTCTCAGTATTCCCAGTATGACATACATTTACAATTCCCTTACATCATTCCTCCAAAGGTACCACACAGCACTGCTGACAGGTAACGAGGCTCTTTGAATATGATCTTTTGCATTTCAGTATTATCACTGCTTTCTAATAACTAAAAATGGGGGATAGCAAGTACAGGGAATTTTTAATCACATTCCAAAACATTGGGAAAATAATCTCGTCAGAAAATTCAGCCTGCAACCGCAGATGTCTCTAATTTTTCTGATCACACGGGGTTTCAGCCATAACAGTAACTGACATTTTCTCAGTTGAGAACAAAAGTACTTAACAGTCTTGTGACTTTATTTTTTTACTATAATGTCATCAGGTTTTTCAGACACTCTTCACTATGCCTTTCAAATAAATAAGAAGGGACCGTGATTTGGATCTTTCAGAAGCTTGTAAGCTCAAGAAGCCAACCAAAGCAGGCCCAGCTGGTGTGAAAGGGTTCACACACACTTTGCGCTCCAATATGAAATCACAAAATGTTTGGGACCTCAGTAAATGCAGTCTGACCCACCCATGATACTGGTTTATCTGTGGCCCACGCACCCCACATAGCTGTCAGCTGTTTTGGTCTTCATCTGACAGTTTTGGTGGGACTACTGAGGCCATGCCTAATTCAACCAATTTTCCTGCACACCTGAAATGGCAAAAAACAGAGGAGATAAAAAGGGAAGGAAGTTAGAGATGGCCTTTCCAGCCCAGTAGCTCAGTTATTTGTTCATGCAGAGGTCCAGGCTCCTGCTGAGGTCTGCACTCAAAGGGAATGGGGAGTCTGAAGACACTGTCTCACAGCCAAACAAGATACTTCCTTTTTGGGACTTAGTGGAAAATGGTGAGGTACATCACACCTCTGTGCGAGACACTTTCATTAGGTTCCTGTGGGTATTAGAAATGCAGTACTTTCCCAAATAAATGTTGAGGTGGTTGAGCTGCTTTTTTATTCAAAATAACTTGTTTTAATTGCATATTCTTCCTCTTTAAGCGATGAACATGGTTGTCCTTGAAGGCACATGCAATCCATAAACTAAATATTTGTGGGAGAAGCTTTACTGAAATGTCATCTCCCATCTAGAGATGCTGTAGGTGTAATAAAATCTGGTATGAATCTGGACTTTCTAAGATGCTGCAATGTTATCAAACATTTCAGAAGGCTTGATAGGGTCTGAAACGTGTTTATCTGTCTGGCAAGTGTCTGAATCTATTTCGAACTGTAAGCTTCAGTCCAAACAGTCTCATTTTTCTCAAAGCTGCTCTTTTCTAAGGAAAAAATAATTTACAGTCATTTCCTAGAAAGGAAGAAAAAGTAAGGACAAATATATTGTCTTCCTTGAGCAACCTAGATATTTCTGGTGTCCTGGACAAAGCAGTCCAAAGGAACACTGAACTCTATTACTGAATGAATGTGTGTCTTTTAAGTGTCTAAAGAAGTTTATGTGCAGTTTAATAGGATCCGTATTAGCAGCATTAGCACTGATACTTAAATGGGAGTTCTGATCCAGCCTTAAGCTCTGTGAGTCCTGAAGACAATACTTATTACAGCAACATAAGTATCATCTTCAGTGCCATTAAAATCAAATATGAGTACACATCAATTTCAGTGTCAGGAGACATACTGTAAAGATCAACAATAATTTTAGCTGCAGATTTCTCAGGAAGCCTATAAAGCTTGAATACCACAGTATGAGCTATACAGAATTTAGAGCTGTTTGAGCAGTACTTACAGATATAGAATGCTGTTGTCTTTCACTTTTGCAGAGAATTCCTGCAATTTAACAATTTGCTATAGTGGAGTGTATCTCACCATTGTACACAAATGAGAATACTTGAAAAGTCTTTGACACTCTTATTTGTGATCTGAACTCAGGTAACTCAGATATCTCTGTGTCATATGAATGTTTTCAAATCAGTTGTGAAATAGTGCAGTTCTGTGGATACTGAAGAATTCAGAACAGGTGTAGATAAACTGAAATGCTAACATGACTAAAGTGTGAGATTAACTGGTAGGTCTTGACAATTTTTGCCACTCCAGTGGTGCAAGGAAACACTAAGTCTGTGCTGTCTGTTGTGCTGTGACTGGTCAATAACTGCTTTATGACTTCAGACTATCACAAAGTAGATGAAGAGTATTCATGAATTTGGCTGAAACATTCAAAATTATTCTTTCTTGCCTTCATCCAGCTTTGAAGAAAATATATTAACTACATCCAGAATATAATAAAACTAACAGAGTTTCCAGTGATGAAGCAATAATTCTTTTATTAAAAGGTCTGGCAATGGTTCTTACCCAAAAGAGGTACTCAAAGTGTGCACTTAGGCTCATTAAGGAACTAATGCTGTGGGAGAATGAGTTCCTGCAAGTCAGCTGGTTTGCAAGAGGTGCCTGTGCTCTGTCTTATTGTAAACACTTCTGAATCTGAGACCTCAAATCTTTCATACAAAACTTACCATAATTCGGGGCCTTCCAGGGATTGTTCCTACAATCCTTCAAGCAGGGCCTCCAGCACAGGTCCATCCCCAGCAGATGATCTCTGGATGAGCCCATCATTCTACCCTCCTTCTTTCCTTAAGAACAACATTCCCTCTTGTGCTGGGAAATGCAAACAGATAGAGCTGGCCCTGACAACATTTACAATCTCATTTCCTTAATTTTGTGTTCTTTTGCATCAACTCTTTTGTTATCTGTTGATATTTGGATTAATTCTTAAGAAGGTTGTGTTTGCACAAGATCACTAATTCTGCCTACTTCAGCTGTTGCAGGTGGGACTAAAAAAGGAACATCTTGACTGAGTAAAATGGACTTCAACCGTATGTGCTCCTTATGGGCATCAGTAGCAAGCCTCATGAGGCTATAGGAATGAAGGAAGGTTAAACCTGTGGGCTAAAAAAGGCTCTGAAAGATCTGTGGATACTGGTGAGGATCTTGGTGAACTTAGGAATGATGTTACTGGAACAGGAAGATGGGATGCCACAGATTTGAAGCAGGAGAGCAGTGTTTTTGAAAAAGGTCTAAGTTCCTGGGCTCATTGTTATTTTAGAGTGGACCCATAAGGTGAAAAATAGAAGGTCTGGCATGGGAAAGGTTTTGGAAGATAAGGTAATAATTAAGGAGATCTTTGAAATAAAAATAAAAAATTGAGCGTAGAGAATTCATAGAGGCAAAGGCAGAGTCTGGGGACTCTAGGAAAGGACCAGAGAGCTTAGCTCTATTTAAGTCACTTTGCTCTGGCTAAGTGACTTGATTTTTCAGGCAACCTGTGGGCAGGAAACAGAAAGGTTCTGGATTACCAAGAGCTTGCCATCACCATGTTGTGAGCAAAGTATCAGTTTACAGCTGGAGACATACTCGTTGACTGGTATTGTTCTCTCTTTTGTTTCCGGTTAAGTGATTTGCTACAGTCCCACCACAGTGTAATCCAGTAATTCAGCTCAGAAAGAAAAAACACAACACAAATGTGTTTGATATTGGTTCTAAGGCAGTGTTTAGATGAAGAAGGACCCCTAATGTGGTCAAGGTTAACCCAGATTGTCAGATTTGTCATCGTTCAGTGAGGAACTGAAAGGAGCTGGTGGCAATCTCAATGGTAATTCAGAACAGCTCTGCCCACAAGTACTCCTTAATACTGGCTGCAGACTTTGTTTTCTCATAGGTATGTTTTTTCAAGTATTGTTTTTTCATTTGTCTTTCAGCTGTTAGTAACCACTATTGTTACCAATGAGAAGACAGGAAAAACACCTCAAAAGCCCTGGGTGGGCTGGAAAGCAAATGGAAGGTTGTTTCATGTGTCTTATTCACTTCGTCATGCTGTAATAGAACTTCCTTGGATTTTTGGCATGGCCAGGACATGCCAGCACTAACACAGTGCCAGGAAATCTCTGCAGGTGCTTTCTGCAGACAAAGAGATCACCTCTACCACTAGCCTGGAGTCAAAGAGGATTCAGAGTACTTATCATGCAGGATGTGGAAAAAAAATCCCTTGCCTACAAGGAAGACTTTGGCAAATCTCTTCTCAAGGAGAATCCATTACCTGAGTGAACTAGCTGTTTTCATGGATAGCCTTCTATCATATTAAAGGTGGTGATTGGGGAATTAATCTTTTACACATGCAATCATGAAAAATGTCTGTAAGGTCAGTATGTAAATAGACAACATTTATTTATCTCTTTTCCATCAACTCATTTATTCACCCTTTTTATATATTTGTTGTAGTCAGTTTTGGTTTCATGTTCAGTTGGTATGTTCCAGTTTCTCCCCCATCTGTATCTGGTTTATCCCAGTTTGGTGAACATCTATACTCCTCCCCTGTTGCTCAGTTATCCCTCTCTCGCCCACGTCATTCACCCTGAGCCCTACCTATATAGCTAGAAAATTCTCGGTTACTTGATCCCCCATTGGTTCGACTGTTTGTGTCTCCACCTCCTTGCTATCCCACTGGTTATTGTATATGTCCATTCCCATCAGAACCCACCTCTGTTTTGTTCCTATTGGCTGTTTTCTCATGCTCCTCTCTTTTGGCTAGCCCTATAAAAACCCATGTTCCTTTAACTCTGTAGGCTGTTTGGCTCCGCATCCCTCGTGGTGCAGGACCTCACAGCCAGGCTCCATACCCTCAGCCCCTCCTTCCAATAAAATCGGATTGGATTAACTGAGGATTGGAGTCCCCCTCATCTTTTGCCTCCACTCAGCATTTAACAACTTTCTCTCTACCTGGCTTTGGCTGGTCTGCCACTGCCTTGGGAGTCTGCCTGGAGGATATTCCACCCAGAGGACTCAAAGAAAGGCAACCCCCAGCAGGTTGTGGCCACCGACTGCCAGAGAGCAGCACAGAGGTGAGCTGCGACATATATTAATGAAGCATCAATCCACATACAAACAAAGAGGAAAACGCCAGTGAAGTTTTCTAAGACAGTAGGATTCTTGCACTAAGGATCACTGGAACAATTTCTTGAGCAACAGCCTCCAAACTACCCCACGAAGCTACATCCTTCTGGAGTTCTAATGAGTAAATGTGCATTCATCCATTTCTAATGTTACACACAGTGTAACTCCAGTTATTGTAATGTCATATAATGAGAAATAACAAAAGCGCTTTCTAAAGGCCTGGAAGCACATTTCCCTGAACACGTCTCTCAGCAGCTAAGCAAATTAAATTCACAATGTTCATGCTGATACCAGGTGAAATGAAAAGTATTTTGCTACATTCTAAAGGTAGAGATTTAACTTTTGCTGCAGAAGTTAGTTTATTACCAAAAGTGGATGTGTCACTGATGAGAGATTCAACAAGACTAGTAAATGAGAAGTGCAAGTTGTATTCTGTACAGGGTTTTGCTCATCAGAGAGGTTTGACTTTACTGCTGATGTCAGCTGCCATGGTAGACCCTTGCCATTTGAGAAGAAAAATAACACCTCATTACAAAGGGTATAATTTTTTTCCATTCTCTTTTAATCTCACTCCACAGTCACAGTGTAACTGAATGGCACTTTTTTCAAAACATGCTGAATTGTGCTGATTTCAGACCATACATCAATGCAACTAGAACAAGGTTGAAACTAACAGCTAAAATATTTTCATACATAATCAGAGAAGCAACATAAAACCTGGATAAGGACCTTCTGAACAGGAAAGGATGGCTACTGCCTCTTTTACAGTGAGTGAAATGGCATTGACATAATAGAATATGTGCGTCCAGTTTATACATTTTTAAATCCTTGGAATGTAGATCTCTGCGAAACAGCAGCTTTTCTTTATTTAGCTTGATGAAAGCAATATATTTTTCTCTCAGAGTGTTGTACATTGAGAACATAGAAGACAGAAGTTAACATTAGTGAAGATTACTACAGAACCTGAGGGAATTTTGCCAAGTGTATTGAGTTTGCAGGTTGTCAGCCTGCAAAAGGACAATAACAACTCACTTCTAATTGTATTCCTTAAAATCTTTTCCAGTCTGGGGTAATGACATCTCTTTGAAGGCTGATTTCCTTAGCAGAAGTTCTGTGACCATGATTCTGCATATTCTGCATGAAGATTTCCAGTAAAGTACTAATCACGTTGGGAAACTAGACCTTTCAGAAAATCATTCAGGCTGTTAACAATGAAGGATGGAAATAAGTATTTTTCCAGTTTGAGGGAAGCTTATATTGTACAAGAAAACATTAAAAGGAAATCCAGCTGTTAGAGCCCCCTAAGCAAGTTCACTCTAATTATTAGGAAAATTGATAACTTCATATTAACTGCTTCTGATTTAATTATGAAAAGGTGATGTAGTCTGCAAATCAGGAACTGCAGAGCTGTGGTCACAATCATGGAGCAGCAGAGTAGGTGTTTGTGCATGCTGCAATGCTGTTGAGCTGAGCTCACAGCAAAGGGGAGAGGACAGGGACAGCAAGTTTGAGGATGATGGCTACACGAAAAGATGAGGTGTACTTCCCAAATTGCATATGAAGAAGATTTAAAAAAGAGAATTATATTTTACTTCATAACAGATGACAGCTTTCAGTGGTTCCAGTTGCAGCTTTAAACAAGGAAAACAGCTAGTCTTTGAGCTGAAAGTATCTTCAGTATCATCTTGTCCTTCCTGTCTAAGTATCCCCCTGAACGCAAGATTGTCCTGGCTGATCCCATTTCCCCTTCTAGTCATCTTCTCCTGAAGTAGTACCGGTGCAGTTAAAGCAATTGTACAAACAGAGGAGTTTGTATTGTGACCTGAACATTCACATGAGCATTCACAACTTAAGAGCTCTGGACTTTCCCTGGTTAGTGCTTGCTTTAGGCTCATAGAGAAACTTCACCCTATATATCTGCACACTGGGGTAGCAGCAAAGGTTAAAGGTCATAGAGCGACAGAAGGAAAACAGATATCTGAAGGAGAACCGAGATTAGGGGAGAGTGAAAATATTGAATAGGGCTAAGCTGTGGCAAAGGGTACACAGTAAATATTTGAGGCAGAACAGGGAGATGTAAATGTAGGTAGATGCTTTTCTGCTGCTCTCCCTGGATCCTGACAGCAGCACAGGATGATTTCAGCCATCCACTTAAACCTCCCTTCCAGACACTCTGTTAATCACTTGCTGCTGCTGCTTTGTGCGAAACATGGAGAGAGAAGGGTGCTCTTGTTAGCATGTAACCATCCTTCATTTCAGTTCACAATGTCACTTGTATGCTTCAGCCTGAACCAGCAACACTCTAAACCTCAAGGAAAAAAGCATGAGAAAAAGAAAGAAAAACGGTTTCTGAGGACAGTGGCGGAAGATGATAGCTGACTTATTGCTTGCAAAAAGGACATAAAGCAGGGACAAACATCAAATTTCTCTGCAAAATGGGACAATCTATTAAAACATTTTCTGCTGAAGTCATGCTTAAAATTAGTCAAGCTGAGAGGTTTCTTTTTAACCAAACTTAAGCATTACTGAAAGACACAATAAGGCCTAAGAACTTTTTATTTGTGGGACACTTTTCATACAGCTGTCTGAGTCTTGCAGGTATCTACAACTGAGATATGGCCAGATTTCCTGTATGAGAGGCAGAAGTCCAATATTTGAATATTAAGAGTTGTAAAGAAGAGAACTAGATGTGGCAGCTTAGGAGTACAAAGGTCTTGTACTCTTCCACAAATCAATTCTCATTGTCTTAATGTCATTTGCATTAAAATTTGTAAAACTACTGTATTGTATATGACATGGCAGGGAGCTGTGTATGTTGTACTGACATGAGCAAATGTCAGTCGGTTGGTGCTCTCTCCTGTTATAGTTGTGCCAATTTATGCCATTATGGTTGGTGTTTCTGTTATGAAAGAAAAAAATACCATCCAGAAAACTGGAATAGGTTTCCAGTTGGGAAAAAAATATTATTGCTTAAAAAAAACAGGTTAAATATTAAATGGCAATTTTATTCTCCCAGCATATAATATGTGAACTTATGAGTACATTTTTGGCATATAAATTTTTTGTTGTTCCTATCATCAGGTCCATTTCATTTATTCTGCACTTGACTGTTAACTAATTGGTTGATAAATCTGGTTGACTGAACTGAATCAGATTCCTCTAAAACCCCAAAATATCCGTGCTTTTTCTCTTGATAGCAAAATTTGTACACTACTAACATATATGCCTCTGAGTTGAAGCATGCTAAAGAAGAAATTAAAGGTAATTAATTTTTTTTAAGTTAAAATAAAAAACTTTAAAAAATTTCTTCTAATAGCTTGAATTCCTTCTTCACTGAGGATGCTTTATATAATTCTGGCAGTGTAGAGTGGTTTTATGTTGGATTCAATTTATGTCTACTTGAAAGACAAGCACCACTCTGCTTAAATGCTGATGAGAATTTTATCCAATATATATTGAATTATGAACTTATAAATTAAGGATTAAGAAGGACTAAGTCTCAGATAGTCATGACTTCATATTTTGTCTTTACGTTTTATTATTTCTGTCTCTGAACTACAGGCACTGGTCACCTACCAATATCGCACCAAGTAAAATGATGCTAAAACACATAATAAAAAGAATTGAAATTATCACAAAGACCTTCCACAATAGTTGAACACAAAATCCTAAAAGGAAAACTCCTAATTTCACTGTAGTTTTGAATGAAAAACTGTAACATATCCAAGGTCCTTTTGAGTCCAGAGGAGCTTTTGCTTTTGTTTCAGCTCTTTCAGGCAACACCTTAGGATTGTCATGTTTTGTTCAAAAAGAGTGTCTTGCCCTCTGAGTCTAGTTTAATGGTCTTCATTGAATGATGGATTAATAGAAGTTCAAAATTTTGTTCTTTGTATCATCTTGTTAATAAAAGACTAAGTAGCTTACCAATAGATAAATATTCTAATGGATTTCAGAGGGATTTGTGGGTTCACAATCAGATAATGACATTCACATTTTAAATTCTAATAAGCTCCAAAACTGACCAAAATTAGGGTTGTTTGTTATTTTTTTCCCTGCAGTTGCTAATGATAGAGTCATGGTGTGGGATAGAAAAATAGCAATAAAATGAGGTTTGTGTTTACATGACTCAGTGTGACAATATTCATGTTTACAATTCAGGAAAGTTGAGAAATTACCTCTCTCCTGACCCTGACGCAACACATTTTCAGCTTTAGTATAAAATGTGCATTCTTGAGCCTGCAGGTGATCCTTACTGTGGAAGACCTTGTATCCACAACTACCCAGTAAAACCTGAGAATTGTTAAAATGGAGGATAAAATATAACTTCAGAAGAATATTCAAAGGAAGCCACTCTAAAGTAAAAATCCTCAAACTAGATTTAAGTTTTTGAAGTGAGGCAATTCACCTCAAATAGGAGCAAATAAAAGATACTTTAAAAGCACAGGATTAAAAAGTAGACATAAAAGAACAGTGATACTCTCTTTTCAAGTAATAGAACAAACTATATTATGAACAGCATTTTGAAGTGTACATCAAACTGATTTTCTCCTCTTTATCCTTTTTAATCTCCACCAGATGCAGTTTCTTTAAATTCAAGTTTTACATTCCTAGCCATAACTTGTCTGAACACACTGAGAGAGCATTGAGAGACATTAGTGGCATTCTTTTTCTCTTTCTTTCTCTGTCATTCTATTTGTTACAGCTGCTGAAGGCTTATCTTCTTAAGTCGCTCAGTTTTACAGACTTGGTTTGCTTTATTTTCATCTATGTTTTTAGGCTCAAAACAATTCCATGCCATTCTTCCATGGAATTTTTGCAGTGAAAAAGATCCACAGACACACAAAGATACATACTTATATACAAACATATGTAAATAAATGTGTGTATGTATATGTATGCATGTACTTAAATAATCTCAAAGAAAATCTGACATGATTGTTACTGCTACGGTAGAAAAAACTATACATATTATATTTTAAGACTTAATTGACAGAACATAGCAAGATCGAAATCTCAGAATGGAAATGCTGGCAGGAGGAAAGAAGGGTTTTCATTAAGACACACTAATACTCAGTAGCACTTTTTCTCAGTTGATCCCTCAGGGTCATAATTTTCTCAGGAATGATGAAATACAGTTTCCCTTCCCACAAACATTTTAAGCTTTTTTGCTATCTTAAGAGATTGTCAGTAATGAGTTTCTCCTTTATTCTTTCCCTCTTTTCTCTTACACCTCAATTAATTGTGGATCAGGATGGATTTACTATTTTCATTGTTTCTTCTAATTAGAATTACATGTATGCGAAGCAAACTGATCTATTACTATGTGTTTGTTTTTTTGTTTTCCTGTACAGGAAATACCCATGACTAACATCCTGCAGTAGCTGAGTCTCTAGAATAGTTTTTATTCATTAAGGCAGCATGATAGGTTTTAAGGATGTTTAACAGAATCTGCACAATTTCAGCAAGTCTGTCTGCTGACCTTGTGCTGTAAACATGGGTTATATTACAAAGGTTACCAAAGGCAGCAAAAATTTATTTTATTTATCTTCCTGGAGGTAAAAAACCTGACTGCTTGTTATTTTGGACCTGTTCAGCTGGATGGACAAGAATAATTGCATTTTTAGGCATTGTTAAATCCACAAAACATCAAAGATGCAATGCATATAATACTGGAAACAACTCTCAGTGAGGAAGCTCTAGGATAAATGGTACAAAATAAACCCCTCATACATTTGGATAATCAACTCTATTCCCCTTTTCCCCTCATCTTTCAAATTCACAGGCAAATGACATTTGCCTTTCCCCAGCATGCACCTCTCCTTTAAACCAGGGAGTTTGCCTGGGGCCATACCTATATATCTGATCCATGCATAATGAAGCATGAAGCTGCCAATTGTAGGGAGCGTCTGCTGTGTCAGAGACTGATAGGCATTTCATTTGCTGAACTCCCAAGGGCCCTCATGCTTCTCAGGTTTCATGTAGTATTTATTTTAGGCACTCACATTTCTCATCTGTGAACTTCACACCATATGTAGAATGAGTAACACAAGCTCTGCGTGAAAAAAGCTCTCCAGGTAGTTTTAAATGTGACTTGGTGGACTGGGGACATTATGGCCTGGAAAAATAGGCTGGCATGGGAAATGAAGGAATATTAAGCTTTGTACATACAACAGCTGTCTGAGTCCTTCACTGAATAAGAATGGTCTTATTCTAAAAAAATCACTGCTCTACACTTCTACCACACAAATTGTTTTGTAGTGTGCACTGTGCAGATCTACATTTTTCACAAATTATTGCTTCTCTGCCATACTGTCTACATGGAAATGTTCATTTGCTGTTTCTAAGGTGCAGTTTTGTTAGGTCTGAGGCTCACAGTCAGGCTGAGCTGATGGACAGCAAGCCCATATGCCCATATACAGCTTTGAATTCTGAAGGCTGAATAACAATCCTGAAAAGATTTAATTCTCAAAATCTGACCATACAGAATTACTGAGGCAAATGTATGTCTCTTGTTTATTTTTCTGGTAGGGATCTAGAAAATATTTCATATGAAATGTTCTCTTTTAGCATAACAATGAAGGAGAATAATAGGGATAAAAGAAACGCCTATTCTCCGTTGGTGTCTTTTCTGAATAGGTGTTTCTAAGCATAACAAAACCTTTGGCATTTGCTTCTCAGTTTGTAGGTGAGGGGATTATGACAACCTTATGAAAAATCCTCACATCAGTGTTCATAGGGGACACACTCTGTGGACTTGCAGCTGAATGATGTAGACTAGACAGTAAAACTGACATTTAGAAAATAGATCTGACTGCTTGGCAATTAAAGTTTGTTTCTGGGAGGAGACAAATACTATGTTCTTGATCAGGAATATTTAAATATGTGTGCAGTATGAAGCATGTCACTATTTCACTGGTTCCAGTGGCAGATTACTCTTGTAGAATTCGATGTGCTCACACGCACATGCTATGGTGAGGGAGAAGACCCTCTGCCAGTCTGAAGTGCTGTAATGGAGCAATGTCAATTTAAAACAGAAGGATTGTTACCCTGCACTTCCATCTTTTTCTGTTTGCAACACTGCTTTCATGAGTACTCAGTGTCCAAACTTCCTTTGACAGTAAGTTTTCTCTATTTTGTCCTTTATTGAAGGTAATTCTGGAGGTTTTCTCATTTAAAATAAAAAAAATAAAAAATAAAAAAAAGAAGAAAAAAGAAAAAGAAACAACTTCAAAGCCCTTTTCTGTGAGCTTTATATGTCATGTACAATCTGTAATAGGCAATGCTGTGAATGAGACAGTTCACTACTATTAAGCTAATGACATACAAAGTGTAAGTTGTTTCATTATGCCAGCAGCAATTCTTTCTTATATTTCATTGCAATACTTATTCCATAGTATGCTTTACAGTAGGTAATTCTATTGAAAATTTTTTTCTTCTTATTGAATTTGAGCTGTAAAAAGACATTGCAGAATTCTACTTCATGTATATATAATCTTCAAAACAAAGTGAATGAATAGAATTGCCTGCATGGAATTAAGGCATTACAATAAAGAATGCAATCATGTAGTGAAAGGCTTTTTATATTGTTCAGATTCACATGAGAGCGTAGCAAGATTTGTTTGGCAAGTAGCATTTTGGTATTCTCTGGCTTTAAAATTCCTAATAACAATTCTACCTTAATGTAAAGGTTTTATTTCTAATACATCATTTGTGTACACCCATACACATGTGCCAAATATGGGGGTTTTTTAAAAAAAAAAAGTGTACGATTAATTAGCATGGCTGAAATCAAGTAGATGTTATTGACAGGAGAAAAATTGTGCAATGGTGAATTCAGCTACAGATGCCACAGCAAAGCTGTGTTCTTAAGCTGCTTTACCTGGCACAACTACATGTCTGTGCAGGTGCCCTGGTCTGTGTGCATACATAATATATGGGTAAAAGCAGGTACTGCATGTGTGTTTGGAATTGGCCTGTGTCCATGCACACTTCTTTTCTCTAACTGCTACATTCAAAAGGCAGTGTCAGGCGTGAGGAGGAAGGGCGCAGACATCTCCTGATTCATGTCATCTCCGACGCAGCTCACTGCATTGCAGGTCTTCTGCTGCCAGTGGGACTGAACCATGATGAGGAGGGACCACCCTCTAATGGAGAAAAATAGTATTTCGGGTTCGGGCCTCATTTGAATATTGGCTTTCAGCTTTGCCTTTGTAGCATGGCTGCAGCTTGACGCAGTGAAGCAGAGACCACACAGCACCTCAGCACAGAAGGGGCAATTTACAGACAGCTGGCCCAAAATGTGTCAGCTACTTTCCATTCAAATTCCTCCCACTACTTTAATCCTGTGGCAGAGAACTCATCTCTGAGTTTAGTTTTCAGGCAGTTTGTATTTTGTAAGTGTCAACAAATATTTTAGACCTGTAAATCCTACTGGCATAAATGGATATTTCCACTCTGAATCTCACCAAGAAAAGCAGTGTTCTTGGTAGAGAGAATTCCGAATTCAGCAGTGGTAGCACTGTCTGTGAGTGGTCTATTTATTTTTGAAGCCTACATGCATTTCAGATTAGTTTTGCAGATGAAAAGAAAGACAATTTATCCTTCTTTAAGGCTGACTTATGCATCACGCATGGAAAAGCTCCAGCTCCACAAAAACATACCCCCAAATTAAACAAATATTTCCTTCAACAGTCCAAAAAGTTAATATCCACAAGTAATCTGTTTGTTCACTGTTTGGTTTTGGTTTTTTGTGGGTTTTTTTTGTTTGTTTGTTTGTTTTTTCCAGTTGATATATTAATTTAGAAATACCTGTTCATGCAGTTCAAAGGGATATACAACAGGAAATACCCAAATGAACTGTCAGAGAAGCCACACGAATGTTTCACTGTATGCACATACGACCTCCTGAATTTTTGCTACTATTAGGTGTTGATTTAATGAACAAGGAAAGTACTTAGCCAATAGAACTAATTCACTTAGACTCAAACCCCTGCAAGTCTATAAGCATAAGTTTTTATGTATTAACTTTTTAGTTAAGGTTAACCTTAAAAGGTTATAAGCTACACTTTCCAGTCAGTGGGTAATTCAAAATTCACACCTGCAGAAGTCTGTAGAGCTGTTGTAATGAAAGATAGTAGTAAAATGAAATTAATGAAAAGCATTGTTATCCAGTTTGTAAGAGGTAATTACATTTCACCTCTCTAAAACCCGCTGATTGCTTCAAGAGCAAATGAAAACTGTCATCTTAAACTGCTGTGTGTTGCTGTTACACATTATTGACAGCAGAGCTTGTGGAAAATTCTCTAGTATTTTATTATTTATTTTAATTTTAAATGATGAAAGTAAACACATCTATATGTACAGATACACATACACACACATATATAAACGGACATATACATGACCTCCTTGAGGATTTTTATAGTGGATTACAGGGGAAATGACACCAGTATACAGCAAAGAAGATTCTTTATATATTCCCCTGTGCAGGAAGCACTCACTTGATGTCAAATAAAGCAGCATACAATATTTCCTCTTTCTTACCACTTCTTTGTCCAGGTGGTATTTGTGTGTAATATTCTTTGCAGTCAGAAGATTGTATGGATTGCAATTGGGAGGAGGGATGCCTGGGGGGAAAGTCTGGCCCTGCATGTGTAAGAAAAGCCAGCTGCAATCTGGTTCAGAATTTCTGCTTTCTGTTCTTAAATTTGTGAAGTACTCTAGGATGATAAAACATACTATATAAAAGAAAGATATTTAAATTCTCATCTAAAAGTCTCAAACATGTAGAAGTAATGGAAAAGAGAATATAAAGAAGAGGGAAGAAGAGAGAACAATCTGAGCAATACACTTTCACATGTCAAGAGCCGCAATAAATAATATATATTTTATTCATTCAGCTGAATCAATCTCTGTAACAGCACTTACATTTTTTTATTCCATTGACTCAGAAAGTTGGTAAAAATGGTCACCTCACAGAAGTGAGATTGTAGAATTTACTAATTCAGGCCCATGCAAATTTGCATTTCAGCTGTTACTTTTCTGCTTAATAACTTGCATGGCTTTTATCCAGAACTAATTTTGTGTGGATGGAGATGTCAGTACCTGTGCTAATACACTAACACATATTCAGGTTGTAACACACTGGTCTATAGTATTCTTCAGTCAGGCTTCCTACTGCCAGTACTTGATCTGAAACTGCTCTGGTATTTATAAAATAGAACTCCTAGTGCTCCTAAGGCTTTGGACTTTTGGATTATTTTTTCCCATTTTGCCAGGAAAGCAGTGTTGTGCATTGCAATCCCAGCATACTAGAAATCAGTGACCAAAATGAAGTATGAAGATTTGTATTATGAGATTCATTTCCAGATTTAGGAGAAGGACATCATAAAGATATTGACTGATGAATTTTAGGATGATATCTGCCTCCATTATATTTACGTGAACCCTAAATGGAAGGTGGTTTTCTAAAGTGGCATCTCTAGTTACAGTGATTTTTTATCTTCTCAGGACAATTCACCCTACAAATCTCAGATACCTGATACCCATCTTTAGATGGTGGAATCATTCCTTTGAAAACTTGTCACTCTTCCTGTACCACAGTGGGAGCATGAATAATAAATTTGTCTTAAATACCTGATTTTCTGGTGTCTAAAGTAGGATGAGATCCACATTACACAACTAGATTAACATTTAGACCCAAATTAACCACGCAGAAAGTTGGGTACAAAGCAGAGTCATTGGGGAATGCTAAATTAGCCATTTAGTATGCTAAAACTTTTATATATGGGCAACAGCCTTAACTTCATGTGTCTTTATGCAGGTTTAAAACAATGCTAATAAGATAGCACCTTCAAGAACTATTGTGTGTCTTCATAGACCTGTCATAAAAAATGGCTTTGAGAGGTTATAGATAAAGAGTTTGTAGAAATGTAAATGAAAATTCATTGGGTGGTAGTGTTGCTCACTTTACAGCCCACGTCTCAATTTCTTTGTCAATTTCTTTCTTTTTTAAAACAATTTTGAATTGAAAAATTGGGAAGAAGTTACAAAGAGAGAGAGAGAAAGAAAAAAAAAGAAGGGAAGGAAGGAAGGTGCAGAAGGAAGGAAGGAAGGTGCAGAAGGAAGGAAGGAAGGAAGGAAGGAAGGAAGGAAGTTAGATGGAGGAGAGAGACAATATTTTATCTGCAGCACAACCATCATACATCTCCATTAGTGTTTTCCCAGCCTTTTCCAAGTCTAGGAATCCTTTCCTTCCTTTGAAATATTGCTGCCAGCAGTCTTATGGGGTGCAAAACTGCTTACCTCTTTTGGCTCCTTTGGAGTCTTGTGGACTTACTTTGTCTGAGATATTTAGCCATTGTCAGAAAATCTCCATTTGATTTATATACAGTGGGTTAAATCTGGTGGCAGTAACATCACACAGTCCTCCTGGCTTCCAAGCAACTGCAAGAGTATAACTGTCAGCAGAGACTATTCCATTTTGTTTTAGCAGAGCACAATCCATTTAATCCTTTTAAGATTTGGAATCGGTTATCCATGTTCTTATTTACTTGAACTATCATATATATGCTTTATCACCTCTTTAATTATGAAGCAAAACAGAAGCAAGCTGTCTAATCAATTCCACATTCTTTTTCACCTGACCAATAAGGGCTACCTAACCCCACATTTTGAACCAGCACAACAGCAGCTTCTTACAGGAGAAAAGATTAATCTGGGAGAAATATTGCACATTTTCACTAGCAAAATTTCCAAAGATAGACTGCAGGTAATTATCTTGTCCTCTTTTAAAGGATTTTGGGGCACAGAGGACTTTGCATATAACAGGGTCTGGGACATGGTGGTCAATTGGAACAACCCAGCAGTGCAGACCAAAAAGTTCAGAATCTGCTGTTCTGAAAGCTCCAGTCTTCCAGGAGAAAATATTTCCAGGGCTCATGAACAAAGCTGCATCTCCTTGTTTGCCCCAAGTTCCTTGACACAGCACCAGTGTTTTCTACCCCTCTGTACTGTTCTCAGCCTCACAGTCGATGGGAGGACATGCATGGATGTCGCTGCTCATCAAAAGCTTGTGTTTGTCTCTGCTCCTTTGCTGAAGGAAGGCTGTTATTACTCAGCCATAATGATTTTATTTAAGAGCAGTCCCAACTCTATCCAGCATGTGTATTGTGCATATACACACAAACCATTATGGCATGCAAACCATAAGTTTCTCTATTCACTTTTATCCTACATTCTCCTTCCCCTGTCCAGTCTTGGGTTGTATAACCATGGTTTTATTTTGACTTAGCTTTTCAGAAATCCATGCGAAAGGCTAGCAAATATTGTAGAAAACAGACATCTTTTCTCATTTATACAATATTTAGAGGCAGATATTTTTCACATAGGCCCTAGAGCCAACAATTCTACCTCCATCACCAAAAGGAAAAAAATAACTTGTATGTGATATGGTGGTCAATAGTGTCATATTACTAGGCTTTTCTCCATATGACACACTAATACATCAATATACAAGTAAAACAGTGTTAGTATCCCAGAAACTCATACACTTTCTAACTACAGGCATATTTTTTGTGTGTTATCACTCAGCATAAATCTGGGAGTAAAAGGCCAAAAATGCCTTCCTATTTCATTGCTGTAGTGAAACACCACGAAGTCTCTACTCTTGAAAGTCTGTCAGGTATGAATGAGGGTCAGAGGAATACAAAACTCTTACACATGAGATTAGAAAAAGTAGATCATTTAGCAGGAGAAATGTTGCAGCACAGACTGCAACACCAAATAGAGAAAAACCACAGCCAGGGAGTAATGGAGCCTACTAAAGGCTCCTATGAGTAGTGGTGCCAGCAATGCAATTGTCTGTAGTGGAAAAAAAGGACAAAAATTTAAAAAAGAATAATAGGTCTATCCTGACAAAAATCATGGTGGTTGTCTGTCTGTTGACAAGATGACAGAGAGACCTGTTGAATATGATTTCTGGTGAACAGAGGCCTTTATAGAAACATAACTTGGGAAGAATTTGCCTTTAACCAAACTACCTTTATAAAACATAAAATTGAAGGATTTAAATACAAGGGGAAGAAGGGATTAAAAAAAATGGGCAAATGTTCTTGTGTTACTCTTTGTCATCGTACCTCTGTTTTTCTTTTGTTTGTATCCTGAAATGAGGTAGCAGTATCCATCAACTTGTGCTTTATTTAGAGATCAAATTTTGAACTAATTTTGAAGCAGTAGCTCAAAAAATGTCACCTTTTAAGTGCAAGCCATGAATATGCTGAAGAACCTAGCTCACCAAACAGATTTTTAGGCAAAAGTTCTGCAGGTTATGTTATATACAATATTTGTGCAGGCCTTTTATTCTCAAGAACGTGCACTTGCCAGCATTTACATCCAAAGAATTACATGGATGTAGATATTTTATAAAGTAAAAGTTGCGTACCTAAAAAAAAAAAACAAAACAGCTTTTGGGAGCCTAAAACATTTGATTAATTTTAGACAAAATCTCAAAAGTAATTATTTGTTCTTTTGTCTATGTACATGCTCACACAGCTCCAGGCTCCACTCCCTCACAGCTACTGTGAAAAAATTAATGCTGTCCTTGCGGAAACCAGACATCAATGTATGTGGGGGGGAAAAAGAATTGTAGCATTGATTTGGAGTGATTTAGTCTCTTCTCAAATAAGCCATATGACAGACAGAATGGGTTGATATTCTTTTCATAAGCAGCCATAAGACAAAAAAAAACCAGCCCCAAAATAAACAAGAAACCTTATCTTGGAAGAAGTAATAATAATAAAATGAAAAACTCATTTTAAGGTTGTGAAAAGTGTGTATGGCTGATTGTGTATTGAAGGCCTATCTATCTATTTCCAGCCTTGAATAAAAAGACTTAATACTAAATCAGAAAAAAAAAAAAAAAAA
>WEKY01015743.1:33041-44519 GCA_013390045.1 Picathartes gymnocephalus
TTTTTCTGTTGCAGTGTCCCTGAAGTCTTAGAAAATCCATGTCACTTTAAAATATTAAAACAAATTCTTTTTAAGAAACAGATATACAAAATTACTATAGCATTTGGTTTCTAAATTTTTTTTTCTTCAAATACTCTACACTTTCTAACTGTTTCACCTGATTAATACAAATATAGTGTTCTTAGTGACCACAAACAAGAAAAGTGGACTTTTGGAAGTCAGTGCTCACCATTCCCAGATAAGGGTGACATCCTAATGCCAATATTTCCTGCTAGATGCTCCAAGAATTGGCTGCTTCAAGCACATTCGTATTGTTACCATTTGTTGCCTATCCAGTTAAGTCCATACTTGCTTTTATTGCCATCTTGTTCTGTCTCCTTCCCAGACTGGGAGCCATCAGCCACTCTGAAGTCTTCCAGGTTTGCTTATTCACTCCTCTCTCCCTATGTTCTACTGTCTTTTGTGCTCTCACCATAACTCTCCCCTTCTCTAAGACCTGTCTAGTCATCGTTCATCTTGTGCCATCCCTTAGGTGGCTGCTTTTTGATTTTAAGGGCTACTCTGTAATTCAGGGGGATTTTATGTCATTTACAGTGGGGTAATAAATAGTGATCCAAGCTGAAGATCAGCAGAATCTAATTTGCCCCACTACACAGGTATAGAGATTTAAACTGAACATGTGTCACGTGTGCTCTGACACATCCTCAGTGGCAGCACTCAGCTGTTAACACGGTCCAGAACATCCACACATTTAAGTCCTTTTACTTTTTCTTCTTTCTTTCACCTTCCTAAATGCTTAATTTTCGCCGCGCTCGTCTGCCCGGGGTGCCAAGGCTGCGCCGGTCGAAGGCAATCTCTCTGGGGACCTTCTCTGATCCCCAGAGCCCTATCGCAGCCACAGCGAGCAGAGCCGACAGCAGCGTGAAGAGCAGGTGGCAATTGCGCAGAGAAGCCAAGCAGAGAGGACTCAGCAGCTCTGCAGACCAACTAAGATTTATTCAGCTGATGGGGAGAGACTAACTGAGTCAGGCCACCAGGAGTTTCACAGAGAAGGATCGAACCTCCTATGCTGTGCTCCGAGTGACCCCCAAACAAAGGTAACAGGGGGTTTCATACTCCCAGGGTCCCAGGGGTGGGGACGCGAACACAACCAATTGAGAAAGGCCAAGGGTGTGGTCCAGGGATGAGGGACAGGTTACACAGCAAACGGGAGAACAGGGAAGGGGGAATACACCTGTAAGGGCCAATGCATAACGAAATAACGAGGACCTTTCCAGAACTCGGGGCAGGGGAGAGGAGAGTGACAGGAGAGAGAGGGATCCTCTCGCTCAACCAGGGGAGGGGACAGATAATTGACAGGGGGAGAGTGTACCAGGTATAAAGAGGGGTACATAGAACAAACCAAAGTACAATTAACTAATAAAAACTGCTGCAACACTTAATAATTTAATATTTTGCTAAAGAGGAACATTTTGTAGCAGTCCTTATTTTCATTTGGCCATTCATCCAAAATATCTGGAATATGCCACAGAAAAATAGAATCTTAAACCCTGAAACCAACAGTAAAGACATCACAGGATTTTCACCTTATAGACAGCTCCCTCCTCCACTCTCTGTGGAGTCATCTGGGCAGTGAAAACTGTAGTTCAGGATCTGCTTCTGTTATCAGAACAGTGGGGGTGTGATGGGTTTTGTGTTCATAAATCTGTAGGATTCAATACATCAGAATAATTCTACTTATAAAGAGTATTTACATATTGGCATGATAGAAATCTAATATCGATATGAAAATTAAAAGGTAAATTAGACTAAAGTAAGTTACAAGATCATTTCTCTTCGAGAACATTTTATCCTTAGAATCAAATGGCCCTGTGGGAGAGTAAGGGATTAAATGTAACCTTTAAAAACAAAAGATGGATGTTTAAAGTGTTTGGGTTTGGGATTATTTTTTTGGAAACTGGTCTTTTTATCTGCAAGAGGCTTGGCATGGTCTGTCATGGTCTTCCTGGTTTCCTTTGGTGCATTCCAGACATATTACCTGCTCAGCCTTCCTTTTGTTTTCAGTAAAGCAAAGCTAGGCTACTTGCTACCCTTTCACTTCTCCAAATACATTTTTTTTGTACTGCTCTGGACAAATTATATCATTAATAATGAACTTGAAAATAATGTTGACCTCCCTACAAATAAATTGACTGTATTATTAACATTTAGCTATCAGTCCTTCTAGGCTTGTGCTTTTGATCTCTTTTCATAAACAGCCAAAAAGGAATGCATTTGAAGTCTTATTCAATCTGAATGTGTTGCCATAATCAACCTTACACTCTATTATTACTTGGAAAGTTTTGACTGATCTAAGTGTGTAATCAACTATTGATTCATGTTTAATAACAGCCATACCGGGACAGCAGTCAAAGCTTTATTATTTTGCATTTTTGCCCCTAAATCACTTTCATTAATCATGTTTGATGACTGAATATTCAATACTCATGACTGTCCTTTCCTTTTTCCTCTCCACCTCCTTCATTTCCCACTTCTATAGCTAGTTTGATCTCTTATTGTCAAGTCTGCAGCCAGACCAAAAATCAAATAGGTCTTTTTTTCCTTATTCATTTAAATGTTAAAGGATCAAACTGTCAGTATCTGCTGCAGAGTCCCTAACACAAGCAAAATAGCAGATATTTCTGGGACGGATGCTGTACAAAGACAAGGAAAAGAAGAGGAACAATCACTCCTGTATAAGCAGAATAACTATATCTATGCTTTCTATTCTCACTATTCCATCAATATCTATTGGTTAAATTAAACATATAAGTAAATTGAACCCTAATTTTTCAGACTTAAATTAAATCTAGGATCCAAGGTTAGAAAAAATAATGTTCAAAACCCCACATCTCTAGAAGTGGGATGCTTCTCTGTGTGATTATTTGTTCCTTTTTCATCCCAAGATGAAAAATGAAAAAGATGTCCGTTTGCTTTTTCAAAGGATTCAAAATTGGACGAAAATATCACAAGAGGCTTTTTTTCATTTTGCTTGCTCCTCTTAGTGTTTCCAATATTGCGTTTGCAATAGTAAGACCCAAACTTTTCTAAAATAGTGAGTTTTGCCTCTGTCTTCATTCCAAAGACAGGGAACACAAGGGGTAATACTTACAGTCATAGCAGAGTTCCAGGGAGGAATCTGCCCATTTTCAGAATTAGAAATCGAAGAAGCTACAGAAAAGGGACTACTATGCCTGAAATTATTCACCTGTCCCTAGATTCTGTCTTTTTACTAAAAGTAAGAGTTTTTTCCCTTTAATTTTAGTGCCAATAGTTTCAGATGTCCTGCCAACCTCATTTTTGGTTCCATTACAATGTGCTGATGCTGAGCTGGAGAATTTCATCACTGTCATGGATGCAGCAGTGTCAGAACTCCTTGCAGTCAGCACATCCTCAGATTACTGTTCTTTTCTTAGGTGAGTCATACGTACAATCACACTTTGCACTGCTCCCTGAACTTGTTCTACCAGGCACTGACCGCTCTTCTCAATGAAAGTCATCAAGATTGTCTGAACTAATAAGCTGTCCTACAAACTCAACACATTCAATCCAGTGGTAAACACTGGGGAACCCCCAAGGTTTAAAAACAGTGGCACCTGGTAAATCCTCTTTAGAATACTTAATCCACTATACAATTTTTTAAGGAATGTAGAAAGTTTGATATTAAATTCACCAAATATTAATGTCACTATGTTATACAAAATTACAAGAGCCTGAGATGGCAACTCACTTGATGGGGAGCCTTTTATAGAAACACTTCTCCCAGTAAAACTCCTATTCCAGCTACTTTCTCAATACATCTTAAATATTTGAAGACAGTTAATTATGAGAAGAACGAAGCTTGCCTGAAGGAAGATGTCTTTAGTATAGTATAAAAAAGGTAATATTTTCATTAGTTGCACTCCTGAAAGTAAATATCTCAGTTCCAGCACTTGAGAGAAATTATTATTTCAGTGAAAAAAGGAAAGATGACATTTTACCTTATCAATAGTCACAGTCAGTATTTATTGTGGAATATAAACAGTGAAGACAAATGACCTGTTTTAGAAACCTTATGGTTCTTTTTCCACTCTAAGATTGACTTCTCTAATTGGAAAGGAAAAAAATATGGACCTATCATGAAAATTATCCAGTCGATGAGGCTGGAGATGGAAAGAAACACTTTGCACTACAGAATCTCTCTGCAAAGGATGAACTTCTCTGTGCATAGACATATTAGAAATAGGTGCACAGATATATACCCAACTCTATAATCTGATAACATCCTTGTAACAGAAGGGAAAGGTCAATAATGTATTAAATCATCTACGAGATATAATTATGACAACTAGAAATCCAACTATGACTGGATTTTTAGTTCAGTCAGAATGAAGATACACTTGATTGTTCTTTAACCTAAAAGAAGAATCTTCTGTTGCCAAGATTCATAAAAGCAAAAGAAAACCAAAATGCACTCTTAGAGAAGAAAGTTATTAGCAATATTGGAGTTATCTCAGCAGAGGGGAAGATGCCAAGTTCCATTAGTCATTGGTGTTATTTTACTGTATTTGAAATGAGTACACATAAATGAGATAAGTTTATAAAGTAAAATGTAATGATGATAACATGGGAGCTAATACATTTTACAAGAAATTGTTGGAAGTGTGACAATCATGGGAATGTTTTCCTCCTTAGAATCCTCTGTGAGTTTGGCATGAGCCCTGCTGTCCCTACTGCAAGATGAGCGCTAATTTGCTTAAATTTTTACCATGGTCCCCAAAGTCCTTTTGGAATTTGCAGTCTCACAGAGACAGGCCCTCCCCAGTCCTTTCAAGCATAACCTACCCTTTCTATAATTACCTGCATAAGTCTATGTTTGGGTACACCACAATGTATTTTACTTGTTTCCGGGCCTCTGAGTGATTTAGTGTATTCCAAACTGGTCACTTGCCCTCAATCATTGCATCACAGTAATACTAGATGTCTTTCATGTTTCCTTCCAAGACATTAAATGTAGCAGACCAATAGATCCCAACAGATTACAATCACAATTGCAACAACTCAGTGATGATTTTTTGTTTATAGTTTCACCCTATTAATTTCTAGTCCATTCAATATATGTTATATACCCATTAGTTTACCACTGGATAAAATGTATGTAATTTTATATGTCCAAAATATTTGTTCCATAAAGAACTTTCCTGCACTTATTTAGAAATTCTCTCTGTTCTTCAGCTATTACACATTCTGTTTAGTAATAGTAGTAGTAGGAGGAGGAGGAGAAGTAGTAGTAGTAGCAGTTGTTAGAAGTTATTATCTTTCATTCTTCTGGTGATACATATTTCTTAAGTGCTGTAACTTTATCAGTTGGATTGCATTACTTTCTCCTGCTATCAACATTTAAAGTTTTCTTAGTTTGATATCTGTTCTTTAAGAAAATTTTATAACCAGTGAAATTGTAATAATAGACTTATGAGACATCTATCAAAATGTTATTGATATGTTTCCTAGTTATGAAACATCTATTTCTATTGCATTGTCTCTTTCATCTGGCTTTAGCCACTTTATCCCCACTTACTTGAAGGAGCTCTTTATAGAAGATGTCTTCAATGTATTAATGGACACAGAGCTTCCGACTCAATGTGAAGTCCCCCTGAAGACGACACATAAGCTCTCAACTTCTGAGCTGAATCCTCACTTTATTCTTAAACTTCCCATCTGCCAGGACCTGCAGTTGTGGCTCTCATGGTGGTAACATGATTACCCTCCTGAGTTCAGCATACCCTCAAAACCAGTTCCCAAAAGGATTGCATTTCCTGGTCCTGAGTCTGTCCTTTAAAGCTCATAATACAGAACTGATGAGTCCATCACCTGGAAGATGATACAATGGCAACTTTCAAGATCAGCCTTTTTCCTATCTCAGAATCCTTTGCAAAAATATACCAATGCACTGAGTTCCTACATCTTTTTATTGCCCACTCATAATACAAATGAAAATTCTGTCTGCAAACCTGATAGCATGTCAACCATCTGTAAGAGAAGATGGGATGAGTGGCTTGACAGACCCTCATCTTCTAAATCCCTACAAGTACCCTTAGCTTCAAGAACAAAAAACCTTTTTGAAGTGATCATTGCCCTCAATACAACCTGAGACGAATGCTGGGCTCATTGGATGGGATGGGTGAGGCAACAGGCAATGTGTTCCCTTTTGTGACTCGAGGAAAGTAACCTTAAAGATACAAGGAACCAGCTTCCCCTGGAATTTTGACTTCTTCCTTGTCACAGTATGCATTTGCCCTGTATCAGGCAAACTGTCTGTCACGCACCTCCACCAATGGATTCGCCCCATGTCACTGATACAGGGCTGTCCAGGCATGGACCTTAAGCCAATCAGAGAGTGACCTGAGAGTTTTTTGAAATGTTCCCGGATAAAAGGAAGCCCGGGAAAATTAAAGTAGGCAGTTGCTGTTCACCCTACCATGAGGTTGGCTCCCTTTCTCTGTCTCTTCCTTCTGGACCCCCAGACCCATCACATTACACTTCCTAACTTCACAGCTAAGCATGACACAAGCAAATTGAACAGTGCTTCATCATGAATTTCAAACCACTTCTTATTTCAGAGTGTCCAATGAGAATACAATAGCTTGTATGATTTAAGGTTAGGAAACAGGATCCTAATTCTGATCAGAATTGGTTAGGATCTTCTGGAGATCTGATAACCTTAAAGTGACTTGTTGACTATCCTTCAGAGGTGAACAGAGGATCCTAATCTCTAAATCACTCTCAGAACCATCCTAAACCTCTTCAAATCTTACCCTCGACTACAGATATCACCACTGCCAGCACTCCTCTCCAGCCTGAATAGGAGGCTGTCATCATCACCACTACTTTCACCATCAGTATGAGCCCTGATGATGGTCACAGGCAGAAGTAGGGCTGTAAAAGTACTGTCACCATCATCTTTCTCAGTGTGCTTTCTCCATTACTGTGAGCATCCAGACTGAATTCCAGCACTGCTCTCACCTAAATCCTAAGTCCATGGTGAAGGTATCTGTCCAAAGTCTTAAAGGAAGTTGAGACCATGGTGGTTATGAACACTAACTCTATTTTTCACTCTGCAAATTCTGACAGTTATGTTGGTTAAGTGGACCAGTGAAGCTTGTAATTCCTAAATCCTATAAGCTTGTGCAGGGCCTTCAATAACGGGCCATAAAGAAGAGGATAAGTCTCATAAAGAAACCAGCATCCTAATCCATAGTAGTCTGCAGTACATGCCAAAATAAAATCTCCCAAATGAATTAGAGACTCAAGGTGCAATCATAAGACCCTTAACCACACTCACAGTCCATATAAATGCCCATGTCTATGAAGAAAGCAACTTCCTACATGACTGCAGTGCTGGTAAGTCTCACTTGTAAGCTGGAAAACACTGATTTTTCAAGCCCTTTTTTTTCCCTAACCTTATCCTTACTATAATGGTAATTAGAGTCAAGAAATAAATTCCTGCACTAAATGAGATCCTATTATTTCAATCCTATTAACACTATGCCCTCTTCCTAGCCCTGAAGGCACTTTTGAATCCAGAAGTAATCATGGCCCTGAATGTGTGCATTCTCAAATTCTAACCCTAACAACACCCTGGAATTCTAACCCTAATTAAACTTAACTTTAATTATTGAAGTACCAGTTGTATCTTAAAAGAGAACATGAGTCATTGGACCTTTACTTAATTCGGTGGGCCCTTCAGTGACTGCTAATAAAATAGAATTTTGAGGGTTTATTCCTGAGCCATTCCCCAAACTCACACTCTACTCTGGTCTCTACTTACAGCCTACAGCTAATGAAACATATGGTACTCTCTTCTCTGCATAGCATTCCCTTTCCCTAACTTCTAACTCTGCAGTAATGAGCTGAACTTTTGAAGCTTTATATTCCAAAACTCTACATGAAATTGCAACCCTAGCTCTAAAGTTAATTGTAGCAGAGTGACCAGTTCTTGCTAGTTTTACTAAGCCATAACAACAAACATAATCCAAATATTAAGATGGATTGGTAAGTATTAAAAAACCCCAACAAAGCAAAACAAAAAACAAACAAACAAAAATCCCACAAACAAACAAAGAACAAACAAAACCAAACAACAACAACAAAACAGAAAGGAAGTTAATAAAAAGGCAGAAACAAAAAGCAGTTTTGATTCTCATCAACAATCACTCACTCCCTTTCTCCAGGGCCTATAAAAGTTAACATTATGGGACACCAGAAGATTTTAGAATTTCTGAATACCTATTTCTGTCTGGTTCTTGGGCCTTAGAGAGCCCAGTAATGAATTAGATAATTAGAGATTGTATTCCCAAACTCTGGCCTAACCTGAAAACTTTTTATTACAATAATTAATCTCTACACAAAAAGAGAATTTAATGAATTTTTAGCACCAGTTCCCTGTCCAACTCCTTGAACTTCACAAAATCCAGCTCTCAAATCAGTAGACACCAGACCCTTAATGTCCAGCTTTAGTTATCACCAAAAGACCAATCTATGCAATAAAGGAGAATGAAAAGGTGTCGGCCTAACCCAAGCAGTTGAAGCATCCAGTACTAAGGTAGCCCCTTGGTATTTCCCTAGATGTAATCTTTATTTGAAATATTCCTTCTCTAAATGTAATTAGAAATAGAGCTGAGACACATTCCGATATTAGATACAAATACAGAGGAGTAGAGATGCTGCTGACACCACTTTCCTTTCCACTCTTCCTGTCTTTATAATGTGAAGCAACCAGCATGTGTGACACTGTTCAGTTTATAGCATGAGAGTCTTTGGGAATTTTTGATAGTGAAATGGCTCTAGAAGACAGTGTAGGGTGAAGGGAGCCAAAACAGCAATGGTATTTTCCATACTGGGTAATGATAGAATCAGTCTAGTTCAAAATATTTGCAGAATACAAATTTGGGATTTGTTTTAGAAGGAAATAGACTGTTCATTATAATGTTGGAGATAGAAAAAACTAAGCTTTGCTTAATGTGGACAAGTGGAGGAAAAAAATCTGAGAGTAATTCCCACAGTTAAATTCTAACAGCATTATGAAATATGATTGTATGGTACACCCAAGTGGAGAGATCTCCCTCCTTTCCTTGGCCCCTTGCAGTGTAATTGCAGCATCCATTTTCAGATGTAATGCTCTGTTTGCAAGAAGGTAGAAGGAAACTACATTTACCTTGTTTTTATACTCTTTCCCTAAGAACCTATTCCTGACCACTACATAAAACAGACTTAATAATCCCAGGTGTCTGAGGCAGAAAAAAACCCATGCAATAACCCAAGGCCAGACCCTCAGCTACTGTTAATCTGCAGATCCACTAAAGTCAGATCATAACTTGAGGATATGGAGCCTCAGTGTTCTCAGTGCACACTGAGAATTGCAGGATCTACTCTATTATTGTACAGGTTTTGAAGATTTCCTGATTATTTTAAAAATAATTCACAAATCCTTATCCCTGCACATGTATTGTATGTGTCTAATTGATGCACAAACTCAGAGGATCATTTGCCTCATGCTGTACCTGACACATAATTTCTCAAACAGAGATTATTATTAGTCATCTCTCTTCCATGCTTTGCACAGGTCACTAGAGTAGCATCAATCTATACTAAAATAAATTTTAATCTGATCACAGCTGCAGTGGTGTAAAAGCTTGAGTTCAGTGGAAAATCATCTGTAAAATAGATTTACTAAGCTCTTCCTTTCCCCTTGTTCTTTGTTTATTTGCAGAAAAAAAAATAGAGCAATCTACTCTTGAAATAAAAGACAACAGTTCATAAAAAATAATATTATGTATTGTAATTTGGTTGTTGAAGGATTGTAATTAAAGAAGTTCAATGAAAAAAACAATGTCACACTTCTGAATATTTAAAAATCTCAGAGCATTTTACACACTGTAAATTAAACCTTATGGCACATTAACAGTAATATGTTAAATATATATATATAGGCTATATTTTAGCAGTGTATAATCTGAGTCACATATACACCCTCCACACTGTAGGAGGGAATATTTGCAAATGTCAGCAGTACATCTGTGGGATCCGGGAAAGAGGACTCAGTTCCCCATGCAGGTGATGATTTCTTGTATAAATTTGGGAGTGCATTATGAAAACAACTCTATTTTCACCACAACAAGGCTGTTTATTTTCAGGATTATCTAAAGTCCAATTCCTTTCTTGTGATGTTTACTGATGAGCTTGGAGATGGTTATACATCCTGTAAGCCTAGCTCTGTAAAAGTAATTTATTTTGATGCACTAGTTGATTTTCAAAACATGTCAGTCACTCATCTCACACTTCCTTATTAGTTACAAGGAGGTATTACTGCTTCCTTCACTCTTCACAGCAATCTCTTTCAGAAATAACTGTTTATTGCTTTGTGCAGTCTATCAGCCAGAGCACAATCCACATCTACACTTGCAGGTGTAACACACCTGGGAGCTCAATATCCGTGGGCTGGTGCTGCTGCACACCCTGGATGAGAGGGAGTGCAGCTGTATGCTCCCTTCTGCTGCCCTCCAGAAGACAGTAACACCATGCAGGCTGCCATCAGGAAATCATTCCAAACTGCACAACTGAGTTACCCGGCAGAACATTAGGTGGCTTCACTCCAAACACAGTGGGTGACTGCTTTATCACCTCAACACCTCCATGTTGCAGACCAGGAATAATGCGCAGCACCAGGAAACTCCTTGGTGCACTGTACAAGTATAAAGAAACATGAGACACTTATGTAAAACAGGTTCTGTAATGCACAGCTACTGATAACGACCTTATGCTGGTTTGGGCTGGGATAGAGGTAATTTGCTTCATAGTTGTTGGTATGGGACTGTGTTTTAGATTTGTGCTGAAAACAGTATTGATAATTCAGGGGTGTTTTTGTTATTGCTGAGCAGATCTTGCACAGTCAAGACCTTTTCTACTCCTCATACAGCCTTCCCAGCAAAGAGGCTGGGAGTGCACAAGAGCTGGGTGTTCATACAGCCAGGAGAGACCACAACTGACCCAAGGGATATTCCAAAGAGTGTGATGTCATGCTGAACATATAAAGCCAGCTGAACACCTGCCTGCCTATGGAAAGGGATGAAATTTCATGTTTTGCTTTTGTTTGTGCATTCAGCTTTTGCTTTACCTATTATACTCTCTTTATCTCAACCAACAGATTCCCTCATCCCTCATCCCTCATCCCACATCCAAAATGCTGTGTTCAATCCTGGTCTAAACTGAGACAGAAGAATAAAAGATAATATGGGGAAGGGCAGCAAGGATGATTGAACCTGTGGAAAGAAATTCATAGTATGCATAAAAAGAGTTTCTTTTAGCAAGGAATGAATAGAAGGGGGCATGAAAAAGTTATGCATATTTTATTATTAGTGACATTTATGACATTTATGATGATGATGATATTATTATTATTAT
>WEKY01015748.1:0-10111 GCA_013390045.1 Picathartes gymnocephalus
ATTTGCCCTAAACTAAGACAGCTAGGGAAGATATTTAAACTATTTTCTGATTTAGGACTTCCTGCAAATAATTTTCAAGATCTTTGTGTAGGGTATCACCCATGTCATTTTGGTCAGGGAAGAGCTGCCTAATCTAGTCTGCCATATTTCTAATGTGCACATCCTCAGAGGGTTTAATTGCCTCACTTAGAGCAATTTCCAAGGAGTGAGGAGGAAAAGCCTCATTAAAACTGTAGGTGAACAAGGTATGCTACAGTGTTTCACAGGTAGGTTTCTACTCTGTTTAACCAGATACACTGGGAATCTGCTTAATTGTGCATCATCCTAGGGAATCAATTTGGCCTAAGGTAGTGAATGGCATTGACTGCTGAGTAATGAGGATACTTCTGACAAATATTTCTGTTTAGTAGGTATTGTTCAGTAAGGTCCAGCAGCTTAGGTTGTGTTTAAGTATATGACAAATGAGCACAGTATTCTACACATTCAATTCCCTAATACAGAACTAGCCAAATAAATAAAAGTAAGTAATTAAGGTGGGATAAAATCATTTGGTCTGTCTGTGTTTAGATATTACCCTATCACATTTAGCGCAATTCACAGCTTTAAATTGCATCGAAACATTAGTTACTGCTGGATGCCAGCTATATCTGTCAGCACTCCAAAAATGTACAGTTGACAATGAGTCATAAATAAGAGATTAATTAGTGCGGTAGTTGGAAGTTATGTTGCTGATTCAGTTATTTAGTATCCACTTCACTAAGATAATTTGCATATGTTCTGCCCTCTTATCATCTGTTAAAAGATTTGATTAGGAAAAGGAGTCTAAGAACACTGGATGCTGAGGGAAGAGAGGGACACATGGGAAGGGCACATAATAGTGTTTGGCTAAAACAGAATAGAAAACAGCCCTTAGTGTTGGCATGAAAAGGGTTGAGTGAGAGAGTCAGCAAGGTTGATGGCATTGGTGCCTTTGGAAAGAGAACAATAGGCATTAATTTTATTTAGAAGTTCAAAGGTCAAACATGAAAATACCTAATTGGTTTATACTCTTGATTTAAAACCTGTTCCCTTATTCTGTATTTTATTGTTTTTTATTCAAGCCATTGGGAATTTTGCCAGTGTTCCCAGTGGGAGTGTTTCCAGTGGGAAAATTAGGTGTACTAGAAATACATTTTCAGAGATTAAAAGAATTTACAGCAGTATAAAATACTACATTCATATTACAAATTAATCATGCATCACATATTGAATGTGACATATATGTGCCAAACTACAGAGCTATAGGAAAAATTAATTCATGAAAAGCCTTACCTTCTTCACCTAGCTCTGCCCTCTAGTTCCCCCTTTGGCTTTAATAGCCTAAATAAATGTTCAACCCTTCTGTAACATCCTATGTCCTAGAGACTGTTGTGCAGCTTCTGAAGGTTAGCCATCTTTTTCAAGGCAAATATGAAATTCCTGAAGATACAGTTGCCTATTTCTCTGTAAGTATGCATGGGAAATCAACAAAAGTCTGCCCTACACATGTTTCTTCTGAACATGTGATTCTATAGGTTCCTACTACTGACTTATAGGCAACTGCACTCTGAGTTGCTTACATTTAGACTCCATACAGTTAAATAAAAGTAGTAGGGACTTTTAGGTCTCTTTCCTGTTTCATTTAGATCTGATTTCCTTTTAATTTTCAAAGAAATGTAGACATCTCCTTTTGTGTGACTGAAGTCCTGCTTCAAAATTGCCTGTCTCCCTTACTCAAATGAGCTAGGGAGACAAGATGAGATTTAACTATCTACATTTTGTCTGATGAATCTCACCCCATGATCCCAAATTTCTAGTGAAGCTACTGATATTAATGCTGATGAAGGTGTAAATTGAATGAAATACTAAAGCAGTCCTTCCATAACATTCAGAACCACTTAAAGGTGGTTCTGTATAGTCAGGAGAGACATGAGCCAATTTTGGCATATTGTGCTGGGAAGTCTGAGGAATAAGTGGAAGTATAGAAAATGGGACCTTTAAAAAAATGTGCAAAATGGAGTTTGGCTTAGTGTAGCCAATAGAAGAATGAGGGAAAATACAAAATCATGTTGTGTGTATTTCTTGGATCTGCAAAGAGGCAAACCATCTTGTATTCTTGTCCACTGGGAATAGGGCAGGAAATAAAAAGTTAAAATTCAGTGATGAAAATTTGTGTTAGATATTAGAGAAAATTCTAAGAGAAAGGATCCTTAAGTGAAGGAACAGTTTGCTGAAGGACAATATGGAACCTTTTAAGTAAAGACTTTTTTAAGATTTCAGAGCAGTATCCACTGGGCACATTTTTATTTTAGGACATGAAGACCTTCAAGGTTCCTTTTTCCCTTCACTCCCTTACATTTCAGTAATTTTTTCTTTTGCTTTCCCTCATCTCTCTCTCTGTCTGTCTCTCTCCCTCTCTTTCTTACCAAGTGGGTTGTATTGGAGAGGAGAGGCTCACAGCCTCCAACAGCAGCCCCAGTTTTATTTTTACATCTGGGTTCCAAACAAATAAATTCTTTTTCTATCACCTGAAGTTTCTTAGGTCACTCTGAACTTCATGGCTTTGTGGCTGGCCTCAGAGAAACAAGTTATAAGTGAAGAAATAATTGCTATGTATTCTGCTCTTTGAAAAGAAAATGAAACAGGCAGGAACTAGCTAGAGAAGGGAAACATACATCATTTACAGAATAATCCTTTCTGCCTGAAACTGTGCTGAACACAGGGAACCCCCTCAGAGGAGCATGTGGAAGAAAGGAATGCCTGCAGAAACCCCCTCGGTACCTGTCCCACTACCTGCAGGCTTAGCCTTCAAAAACACCATGTCTGACAGCCTGCAAAAGAACAAGCTGGGGATTTATTTCCGCCTGTAATTTTTTATCATATTTCCCTTTATGAAGAAGAATAATTTCCACAGCCTGGGATTTCTTCATGGTTTCTGCAGAGTAATGGCTACTAGCCAGGATATTAGCCTATATTTAAATACCAAATAAGCTAAAATCAGCAATATTAAATTTTCAAAGAAGATTATAAGTAAGATGGGAAAAAAGAATCCTTATTTTTCTACACCACATGGAAATAAGAATGGGATTAAAAATGTGACAGAACAAAAGGAAAAATAATTTAGCACATTATCCTATTACTTTTCAGATCAGCACTGAATTTGTGTCATTTGAATAATTTTGGCTTCTGTGGTTACTAATACAAAAATCCCTGAAAAAACCCCAAAGTATTGTGTTTCTAACTGAAATTGCATTAAGCTGATCTTCCCCTTACCCTGTTCCTCCCTTCAGCAGTTAAAGGCATATTTGGTTGCCTGTTAAACAGATCATACATTTGGCTTCTTTACAAATAGTAGACAGCATTTTCCTATACATTAGACTTTGAATAGTGGGAAAAAGCCTATTGTAATGTTCCCATATTCTTTCTGAAGATTATGACCTTCTTTTTTCTCCCTGTATGAAAGACTATTTTAAAAAAAAAAAATCCAGGATTGATAGACTACAGTCCAGCGGTTAAAACCCTATGTTTTTCAGAGAATTTTCAGAAAGGAAATCCCACTATATTTTAAGGGCAGCAAAAATTGCTTTATAATGGCCATACATTTTAATTTTAATTATAAAAACATGTATCAAGAATGTGTCTTTGGCCTATTTATGGACCTGGAGATTAATTCACTGTCCAACTAAGACTTCCATAGCACATAAGGAATGCAATTCCAGTCTAAGAGGTGACTCGCACAGTAATATAACTATTTACCCTTAAGTATCCCTTTGATCACACAATGGTCTAAACTACACACAGCAAACTTCCACATTAAATATAATTTGAGCTTCAAGAATCCTACCAGTAAAACACAGGAACAGGCAGATTTTTTTGCTTAAGCCCTTCAGTGAATCTGAGACTAAATCTGTTCCTGTTGCCTATCCCTCCACAGCAATGCCAGTATTTAAATCTGCCTTTTCCAGAAACTTCTCCAGACTCTTTCTACCATGTCTCTTTTTTCATTAAAGTATCTCCTGCAAGTATTTTTGTACTACTAACAACAACTAGAAACATTATGGTCTGCGTGTCAAACGACATCAAATCACAAGGCTCAACTCATTTTAAATCAGAATGGTGGTAATGGGCAATCACGGTATCTCAGAGGAGTTTGCAGCCATACTGCTGCTATCTCCTTTGGCACCAGGACCACTGTTAGGATGGCTACATTTATTTTTCTGGGTGGGACTTACTGATGCTATAGCCCACTGAAGTGTCCAGAATCTCTGATGTAGCAGATGTTGGTAGTAACTCAATGAATGCTCAGAGGGTGGTGCCTAAAGGACTGAGAACAGAACAGAAAGCAGAATACAGGCCATTTCCCTTCCCTTGGTGAGCTCAGTCCTCCCATCCCATTGGGAAGAATTATGTTGCCTCTTCAGTTTCTGTTGCAGTACAGGGGTTCGTCTGTGCCCCTGGCTGGACTGTCTAGCAAAGACCTCTGCCAATCAGGTGTAGTATATGTCACTGATCTAGGGACAACCCAGGCGATAACCCAAGCCAATCAGATGGCAAACTCGGAACTTTTGAATCAATCCCCCTTTAAAAGAAGCTTGCAGTCTCAATAAAGCAGTTCAGTTCCTTCTTTTGTTACTTCACCATGAGGCTCATCTCCTTTCTTTATCTCCTCCCAGACCCTACACCCACAAGTTTCTTTCTTTTGGTCTTTGCATTGTGCATTTCTTTCCACAGAGCAACACAGCTGCAACAGGAAAAATGAAGATGTGTTTAGCTTGTTTCACACCTTTGTGTCACTCTCCTGGGAGCTGGAAAGAGAGAGTCTGTACCCCACCAAAATTAGAAGAGCTGAGATGTGAAGCTACCCTCCATCTCCTACTTCACTGTAATATCTAGGACTTCTGTGGATTTGTCCTCAGCAACACATTTCCTTCACCTCAAAATGCAAAAGGGTCTGGGTGCTCCCACAGATATGTTTGCAGATGCCCAGGCAAAACATAGAACCATATGGTTGTAGGAATATCCAGGATTAGGCAGACTTTGAAGAGGATTTAAGGATAATTTTGAGGACTAAATCTTTGAATGTAGCTATGTACAGATTTGCAGGAAGATAAAATCTATTCAGTTGAAATGTGGAAAATTTTTGGCAAAAATTCTCTCCCTCAGGTCTGAGATAAAACATTGCAATGCCAAAAACAAAAGTTTGTGTTTGTAGGCTAACAGCCTACCACCGTAATATAAATGTTATTTACCAAGACACCTGGTTTGGCTTATATGACTTTGTTCATGGCTTTAGATACAGCAGGACATCCAATTACCTTTAAGAGTGTTGGCATTTCTTCCATCTGCAAAACTGCAGGGAAAGCAAAAGGAAAATCCCAGGAGCTTCAATTTGTTTTAATAGCAAATTAAATGAATTTTCTCTTTCTTCTATATATAGCTTTAAAGTATCGTTCTCTTTGTTGCCAAATACTCCTGTAGCAGAATTGTTTGTCTCTTGTAAGTACATTTTAACTGTGTCTTCATAACACTTTGTGGAAAATGAAAAATGTTTGGGCTATGCGGAGTTCTATACCGACATTCAGGATAAAATTACTGCTGCAAGGGCTTTTGAGAAATAAAATTAAACTTTTTCCCAGTTGGTAAAAAAAATACATTAAATAAAGATCCCTCAGTACATTAAACACACTTTATTTTCCACAATATTTTGGTTTACTCTTTGCCAAAACCATAGTGATATGAAATTACTGGCAAAACAGAGAAAACATCACTCTGTTATGTTGTAAAGAAATCACAACACAGATAAGAACATTTGGCAAATTTGATGCCACGTCCCACTTGAGTTCAATGGCTACTAGAGCTCACAGGAAAAATCCACCCCACGATTTGGAAAATAGAAAATGTGAGTGTGAGCACCAAACACAGAGACAAGAAACACTTTTGACTATCCCACTGACAATATTTTACTATAAAGAAATAGGCTCCTTGTGCCCCAAACCTTAGTCAAAAATTCCCAGAAGAGGAATGAAACGGCGCCATGAAAAATGTGTGAGGAGTTTTAAAATTTTTCTAACTGGTGCAGCATTGCTCTGTGCCAAATATCCCCTTCTTCAAGAGTTTGGTATAGAATATGAAGTTTACTGCATCTGTCTATAGTTTTTTTAAGGAATACCATTAGCAGTAGTCAAAAGGCCACTGACTGGCTTTTTCATCCTCTTTTTATTTGGGATGGGAGTGATGGATACAGTCATCAAAAAATGGAGGTGTCATAAGTCTGTTGAGAGACAAGCTATTAAATGAGCTGAAGAAAGGAGGTATTAACCCAATAATAAGCCTAGAAAGGCGATGATTTAAAACAAAAAAATATCATTTTACCCCAATAGTCCTTTTTTGCAAGGTATTCACTGTGTGATACGACCAATTATAAGAAACAAGGAAAGAAGAACTTAGAACTCCTGTTTGATAAGTTACTCAGGGAAAAAAGGTCCCTAACTCCATGCAAGGTATCAGTGTCCACCTGTTTCTTGTTAAGCATAGTCTTATTTTTAAGAGCGGGTTCTTCTGTTCTTTTGAGAGATGAACAAAGTTCCGCTTTGGCAAAAGGAAATAACTTCATAATAAGACCAAGTGCTGACAATTTCAGGCTAAAAAGAAATAATTTGAATAAAAACTACATTGTTGTAGAAGCAGAGTTATCAATTTAGCCATATTATGCATTAATGGAAATGATAATTAGTGGCAATTAGACTTCAGAAAAATATGCAAGGGAAATCTACTTAAATGTGATGGAACAAGGGAAGGAAAAATCAATAACTTTTTTTCTGAAAAGAAATGTATTCTTGGGCTTGAATAACCAGACATGTGACCTTCAGTGGCCTTCAAAGAAGTTGAAGTGGCCTGGTTCTAGTTTTCCATCTCCAGAAAATAAATGAATTATCATTACATTTCAAAAATAAGGAAGTATCTGAAATGCTGCCAATAGTTCTTCAAGCAGCATCTCACCAAAAAAAAAAAAAAAGGGAAATATCACTGACATAAAACCGAAGAAGAAAGTGAATACTTACGAATTATTTCTAGGGACAAAAGTACAATATAAATACCTTGACACAGACTAGAGCCATATTTTAGAGACCATTGGATTGAAACATGACAAAGAGAAAAAGGGTGGTCCTGGCAAGTGCAAAACAGCCAAGTTAAAACCAGCACAGAGGGCAGAGACTTTACCATTGCTGAACTTAGAAAATAAAATGTAATTCTGATTCTAGAATGGCGAGGCACCCCTGGAGTGTTGATATGTTTTGCCTCCCAGCCAACAAGGGAAATTTCAGCTGCTTTTTGCATGCAAGCAATGCTTAACACTTACTTTTTATGTTTTTTCTTCTTTCCTTTTTCTGGTTTGGTGTATTTGTTTGTTTTTTTTCAAATATTTGTGACCTAATAACTGATAGGGAAGTAAAATGTCAATGTGTATGTTAAGATGAGAAAAGGTAAGGCTCTGAGAGACACATCCATTCATCTCTAGGCTGCTAGAAGCTGACCACGATGACAATGATGATATCCCATGAAACGTGCTCTTTTGTTCAAAATGAGCACCATACTTTATTGATTCACAGTGAAATTGCTCTGAGATGAATCAAAATACCAGCTGCCCCATTTATTGAGCTGTGAAATATTTCTATTCGCTGTGCAGCTGTGTGAACCTGAACTAATCTAAAGGGCAGATCATCTAGAAGAGAGCTCAAAATAGTTTTATTGCAGGCAGTTTGCCTAAGTATTAAAGATACCCTGCTCACACAGGATTCTGAGCAAGGACTTTTACTGAAGAAAAAGCAATGCTACGTACTAGATAAGGCACAGATTGCTGCATGTTTATCATAGATGCATGGAGATTACAGAGAACTATTAAACACATCCAATTTTGACAAGGGCAAAGAAATCCCGTGGCCAAATACCCTGCCATGGTGCTCTCCATCTTGCATCTCTGTTATTTTGCAAAACTAGAAAACTGGGTGATGATTCAAGTGTTCCTGATAAAAGAATGTGTCTCCAGTGAGTGTTATCTCTGTGAGAGGTCGGAAGGCAACGAAATAGCCGACTGGTTTGTTTTTTGACAGATGGCAAATGATAAAGCACCATTAAAATCAGCCAACCAGCCTAAAGTTTTCGTTTCAGTGCCAGCCAGCGCATATGTATGTTGCTTGGGGAATTATCATCTAATTAACCTAAAGCATGTAGTATTGCTCTTTTACACATAATGGGAGGATTAAGTGAGTGCAGCACATTTTATGGCCATTATCAAAATACCTATGGTAAGACCAATCCTGGAAAAATATAGAAACACTCTAAGAGAGGAACTGAAATCTCTCTCCTTGGTAACATTTTCTTCATGCCATATTTTGAAATTTCTGGCAAAGCCAAGGACGTTCAGGCAGTATATTATTCAGCAAATTCTCAAACCACTTTTCTGTGGTGAGTAGCTGAACTCTACTTAGTTACGAAGTGAGTCATATGGCTTGACAAAGGAAAAGCCAATGGGAAAGAAATTAATTTAGTTGCATCTATAAAGTGTGTGGCTGTTACACACAATGTGAAAAAAAGAGGAATTTCATATAAGTAGAAAATATTTACAGGATAGCCTCACTTGTGCTATTTTGGAAGCTTCCAGTAATTTAAAGAAAAAATCTCTCAGTTTGTCCATTACTCATAAAGTAGTAGTTTTGAAGATTGTATTCCATCACATTCAGTTTTTAGGGACTATTTTAATAATTTATGGGTAGAGAACTCTGGAATTTGGCATGTACAAAGCCAAGTGGAAAAGGGTGTGTGCACATTCTTTGCCATCTCTTTAGTACAACCCCTGGTTAAAACACTTCTGTAACTAACTCTCCAACCATTAACAGTTTCACACTTGATAAGGCCTTCAAAAATACCAGTACCTCATGGCACTTTTGAGAGGACAGAATAGATTGATAACATATTTTGCAAACAAATGATAGTGTTTTGGAATATGAAGAGGATATGAGCTGGTAAAAGAAAAACTGAAGTTATCCCTTGGGTAGAAAGGAGAGGAGTGGATGAATGAGGGATAGGAGGAACGGGGAATGGGACAAAGCAACACTTATGGCCCCTGATCTGAGAAGGAAATAAGGAATGCTGATACTGGGGACAGAAGAGTTTGGACAAGATGACCCAGCAAATAAAACATTTGGTATGAGTTCACAAACCAGCTGTGTTGACAAAATGGTCTGTTCTGATCTTAATGGAACAAGAGGAGTGACAGAGCCCATGACAGATGCCCCTTCCACTCAGCAGGAGGTGTTGGGGGCCTAAACAGGATTTTAATCTAGAGAAAAAGAAAGGTATAAGGGAAGAAGGGATGAAATAGCACAAAGAGTTACTCATAAGAGGGACCTTGACACAGAGAACCGTTCTTATGATATAGCACTAGCCTTGCCAGGAGAAAAAGGTAGAGGGACAGGAAGATGGCAGATAGGACACAGTTACAAAATAAAAGGAGGCATGGTATTAGTTCACAATAACCTTAACAGACAACAGCTGTTGAAATGTGCTTCGTTGCTGCTGCAGCTTCCCTGTGCTTTTTAAATACCTCCTTTCACTGCTGGCTAAAGGTAGTAATGCTTTCAGTTGTTCAGACAGAGCACACAAAACCCTGATTATTTGCTGTCTGTGTGGATCTTGGTAAAGCTTTTCTGCAGTTTGTCTTAATGTAGTAATGTTTTCATGCCTGGTGTATAGTTAGAATCCGTTGATAATACTAAAAGACCTGCAAAGAGTGCAAGGTCCTGGTGCACTTAGTTGAAGATATTTGAGCAATGCACCTCTAAAAGAAGGATCAGTGTGATCCACAATTTTGCCAAGAATGGGCAAGCAGGAAAAACCAAGACATGAATACATATAAATATGCATACATACAGTGTTTCTTTGCTGACAAATTTCTGTGGGGACAAAAAACCAAAACAACCAAAAATTAAAAGCATTTATACAAAAATGACTGCAAATAGGACTGAATTTGTGACTGAGTAATAACCATGTGAAATTTGAAGAACTATTTAGAGACTGGTTATGATGTTAATTT
>WEKY01015749.1:0-67620 GCA_013390045.1 Picathartes gymnocephalus
ATAAATAAATAATCATAATAATGGAAAATAGATAAATAGATTAAAGAATGGAAAAGAAGGGTCTATCCTAATTTGCCTTCTTATTTCTCCTGAAGAATCTGTCCCATATTTTATCAGCCATGATATAATCTCCACAAGGCTTTCCAGTGCCATTTATGATAACTGCATAAAATACTCATCTTCTGAGACTTCACTGCAGTTCTGCAGCAAAACTGTCATTAGGATAGAAAGCCCCCAACACATAAGAAACTGGCTAAGAGGAATAAACTCCCTCTGATCTTCAACAGCTCTACTTCAAAGTACTCTCTAATCTATGGAAAAGGAACTGACTGTACCTCAATATTGCACTTCTTAAGTTAAACTGTGTGTGATGGTTTGTATGCGACTTGGATCCTGTAGAACTGAGGATATTGATTTAATGACATTGATAACAGAAAGCTTCAAATACAAGTAGGCTTCTACATGAGAAGATTAAGTGTTTATTAAAAGCCTGTGAAAGGACAGTTTATGAAGCTTTCGGGAGAGGGAAAGCAGCAGCACACTGAGTAATCCAGGATCTGTGCACGTGCTCTCCTTAATCCACATTCCTCAAATCATTCCTTGTGCATGGAGAGGGCTGCATGCAGCTTCTCCAAAAAATTACATTGCAAGGGGAAAGCAACCTCTTGGCACCAGAAACAGGGCAAAGCCAGTGCCTGTCTGATGGAACCTGTACCTTGAGGAAGAACTGGTGGGACCCAAAGATCTTGAAGGTCTTTTCCAGCCTTAATAATTCTGTGCTTGTCTGACTCTCTGCATCCCTTACAGTGACCACTTGTTCCCAGTAAATCAGAGTAGCAAAGCCCAGAAATCCAGAGGATACTCACAGAGGATGGGCATGGGTGTGTGGTGGGAATCCAGCACTTGCTGGGAACCAGGCACAAGCCACGCTGAGTGGGAGAGGAGGCCAAAAAAAAGGGGGGTGTGGGCTGACAGGGCTGCTGGAAACCCTCAGGAAAAACTGCTTCCAGGAAATGTCATGAGCACAATTGCAGGAGAGAAACAGGCAGCCAGCTGCTGCTGGGAAGGCTGGCCAAGGAAGGGAGCCAAGCAGAGGGTGGAGTGAACCTGTACGAGATCAGCTTGTCTCTCCTCTCCTCCCCTGGATTTAAAAAGTTTGGCTACAGAGCAGTGGCCACCAGGAGTGGAGGGTGTGCCCCTTCTCCTCCGCAGTGAAGGAGGAGCCTTTGGGCCAGGTCTGGCACTGACCCAAACTCAGCAGCTCCAAGCCCGATGTGTTGGGCTTCCTCTCACCCAGAGTAGTTGGCAATTTGCCCCAGGAAGTTCAATTTGCAGTTCACTTGTCTGTGTTTGCAAAATACAGAATTTTGTCTAATTCAGAGATGTTTAAGCCTTGCTTTCTCAGCCTCCAAAGATACCATGGATTATTTTGAAGATGGCAAGAAAAGGCACTGGACAAGGCTCTGGTCTGCATGTTTGTGTCTTTTGAGCCATTCAGAGCCTCACTCACATATTCTTATGTGGGTATGATTCAAAACTAATTTTGATTCTGGTTTATGGATTAAATTAGAGACTAAAATGATGCTTCTAATTTAAGGATTTCCTGTCCTCATGGTGACATCCTGACTGTTAGCCTGACCTATTCAGGGACACGTGGTTTATTGACTTTCCTTTCCATCTATGTCTCCTAATTACCTAGAAGATTAAAGCTTTAGGGCTCGTTCATCTACTCAGTTACCTGGAAAAAGACAGTCAGAAAGAATTATCACCCATTCCTATGGTGGCTGTATTGGCTGTTTTCTTCCAAGCTGTGAGAAATCTGCATTGCAACAGATTTTGGGCTTAGATCAGCCAACTGTTTAAATTTAGAGTCCATTTGACTGATTCACCCTAACTAGCATATGTAACAAAAAAAAATTGCGAATTGCACAAAAAGGAATTTAGGTTATGAATAGAAAATTAGAGTGTGTTCTGGACAAAAGCCAGACCTTCAGCTGTTCCATTGTTGTGAACAGAGCTGTGCCAACACACACTTTCTGAAGCAGTGAACACAACACTGTGGGCTCCCAGGGCCAAGAGGAAAGTTGCAGAATGTATTTCCAAATGGGACAATCACACAGTTAAAAAAATTGCATGAAATCACTGAAAGAGTGGGAAACTGTGAGAGACAGCAGTATAAAGTTAAAAACCAGTGAAATATCAGAGGTTATAAAGTCATCTGAAATTGGAGAAAGTTGCCACATGGATTGGGTTTGATTATTCCTTTGCCTGAGGCTAAAAATAGCTGACATATCAATTTCCTGCAAAAATAATGTTAATCAAATGCTACACCAATATCCTTCCCCAGCTCTCAGAGTTCTCTATTTAACAGCTGCTGTGTTGGGCAAGCAGTGTGAGAACAAAAAAGTAATGAAAAGACCCATGAGCAACAGACTGAAAAATATCTTGGCTGCTCTACCAGATACCATTTCTATAAGAGAGAGAGGAAAAAGGAGGAGGGAATGGATGAGGAAAATGTCCTGCTGCATTCTTTTTTAATTATCGCACATAGCAAAAAAAATTTTACTACTTTCAATTATGTAGAGCATCAGAAAATCTTGCTATTTTTCTATTACCAAGTCCACACCCATTTAAATAAAATTGCCATTCTCTTAACAGGATCCTGTCTTTTTTACAGCCCTGAACAAGGGGCTTCACGCAGCAGCTGCCAAGCCAACGTCTGGGCACTTGCAGATCTCAGTGAGGGCTCCCAGGCCCGGTGCTTCTGTCACACACCCCTTTATTATTTACAGAACCTGTGCCTTGGTGCTCATCTTGCTCCAGCTCCTTTCTCTGGTCCAGCTCCAGCCACCTGCCTACAGCACAGGTGAGTTCTGGGCACCCAGAGAAGCTGTGGCTGCTGAACTGCAATGTCATGACACTGCTAAAAGGGCCACAGCTCTTCTCTCTGGTTTTGGGTGTTTAACAGCACTAAAGTCACTTCTTTCCAAACTGTTCAAGGAAACAATTTGGCAACAGAAACTGTCTGCAGCCCTTGAGATAAAATTATCCACTCCCTAAGCACACATGCACAGCTCCAAGCGGCTTTTCTTTAACTTTACTGCAGAATTCCCACCCTAAGAGAGAAGTTCCACTCACAAAGATCCCTGTGGCACTTAGCACAGCCCCAGGGGCTCCGTGCTGAGGTCTGAGCTCAAGGACTCCAGAGCACAAAGCACCTTGCTCAGCCTCAGCAGCCACATGTCCTCCATGGGCTGCGCTTTCAGACACTCCTCAGTTTCAAGGATCTCCAATATCTGACAATGTATTTCTCCTTTTTTCCCTGCTCTTTGGCCTGGCTGCCTGTGGGTGCTGGTGTGTGTGTGGGTGAGCTCTGGGCAAGGAGCTGCCAGCCCAAACTCTCTCAGTTTGGAAGGCAGAACTACTTGGGATGCAGCACCGCAGTGCAAACCCGTGCCAAACACCCACTGACTGCGGCCTGGATTAATAACACTCACAATAATGTTGTAAATCATGGTAATAAAGGAGAGCACAGAAAGGTTAAAAAAAAGCTGCAGAAAGAAGCAGGTTCATTTTCATTACAGATGCATGGAGCTGCCTTGAATGGAAGATGTGCACAAATAGAAACTGCAGCATAAGGGCCTTTGAAATTCAATTTGGGAAGCAACTGGGTTACGTCAGTAAATATTTGATGTTTAAAAAATTTAAATGCCAGTCAGTGAGAAGCAGGACTCGGCGTGGCAGCCTTGCCTGTTTCCTGCAAGACTGAAAGTCTTGATTAAGAAGAATCAATCCATATTTACTCATATTTATCATGGAGAAGGCTTTAGAGGCCTTTTAGGCAATTTTTCACATGACAGGCACATCGTAGTTATCCCAAGATACACCTCCAAGTGCAGAAACAGTACATACAACCTTTTCTAAACATAATTTTTAAAAAGCACAAAGATGCCCTAGTTTTCCTTCACAAAGACTGAACAAAATCTGAGCCCTTCTCTTGGAGGAGCACAAGGACTTTGACAGCCTGGAGCAGCGAAACATTAAAATTTCACTTACTCTGCATGGTAATAACAGGAACAATGAAGTGTTTATGGAATATTTGGGAATGATGCATTTATCTTCTTTGTAAAGCCTGCAATCCCCTGCCCTTCACCTCCAGGACAAAGCTGGCTCCTGGGAACAGGTAACCTTGGGAGCAGAAGGTGCCTGATGTGGCCAAACCCCCCATGAACCTGGAAAAGACAGAGGACACCACAGGAACAGGGATACAGGAGGGGCTGGGGCAGCTCCAGGGATGTCCCTGAGCCCCTCTGGAGGGGCTGGGGCAGCTCCAGGGATGTCCCTGGGCTCCTCTGGAGGCTCTGCAGCTCCAGGGATGTCCCTGAGCCCCTCTGGAGGGGCTGGGGCAGCTCCAGGGATGTCCCTGGGCTCCTCTGGAGGCTCTGCAGCTCCAGGGATGTCCCTGAGCCCCTCTGCAGCCCAGCCAGGGCACAGGTGCTCCGCAGGGCTCCAGCCCTGGCTCCCAGGGCCCCTGGGTTCAGCAGCCCCCGGTGAGGAGCAGCAGAGGCGACAGCAGAGGTGACACAAAGCAGCCGGGGCAGCACCCGGGGAATCAAGGACTCCAAGGCAGAGGCACAAAAATCCTCTTTTCCCGTGTGCAGCACGGGAGTGGGACCATGGTGTGTGACACAGATACTCTGATGGGAACTGAACTGCTCTCCCGAAGGAAAACACCAACTCCTCTGCGTGCTGGAACCCCCTGGGTCAGCTTCAGTCAGAGTCTGATCAGCTCTGCATTTCACACTTCGAAAAAACCCGAGGTTTTGTAAAGTATTCACTTGGTTTGCCCTCGTCCATCTGTAATTTCTTTCCAAACAAAGGACCGTGTTTTAAAGAGAGTTTCGAAGACATGATTTAATGAAAGCCTTAGGATGAGTTTTAATAGTTCACGTCAGAAACGCAGTACGAGGCTTAATGGCAAAAATATTTACCACTCAGTGCGCTTGTTGTTAATGCATTGTTTTTAGGACTGGATTTACACGTGAGCGTTTGCCATTCTCATTAAAACGCTGGCTATGCGAATGGTGCCTCTGAAAGGCAGCGCCTCACGTTCTTTGTGAATTATATGTGGCAGCCCTTGTTTTATATCGGCCCCCTCAGCCCTCACATCCCCTGAGTAGCTGCAAACCGTGATTTCTCCTTTCCCTGGCGCCGCTAATCCCCCGGGAGCGGGTGGGACGCGCACTCACTGGGAGCGATGGGGTAGAAGTGATGACAGAGCGCGATAAACATTCCTGAGCGATGCCACAGCTCACACAAAGGCTCGCAGAGAGTCAGCGCTCGGTCCTTCCACGATAACACTGTTGTAACCAGACTGGGAAATATTACAGAAGGCTTACACTCGCTTAAGGACAAGATAGTCAGGCCCGCTAGGTGAGATAAGGGGATGTTTAGTTTGTGTAATCAAAAAGTCACTTGGATTCAGGACATTTGGTTTTATTCCCCAGTTCGCTTTTCCCGTGTGACTTTACACAGGTTTTTTTTCCTGTCTCTGCGTTTCATTTCACATCCATTATCCCACCTATTTGCTCTGTAATGTCTCAGACTAGAACACAGCTCCTGGATCCCGTTTGGCAGAGCCAGGTAAAAGCTGCAGCCCCTGCTCAGAGATCCAAACTGGGGCATTTCCCAGTGAGAGCCAGGGGGGCTTTTCTCCCCTGAGCCCACTCCCCAAACTCTCCCACAACGGCTCCACTTGCTCCAGTTCTAGCAAACACCAAAACGATCCGAAACCAGAAAATTACGGCCACAAAAAGGGAAGTTTTCTATGGCTTTAGCGAGGTACAGCTGCTGTGCTAAGTACAGCCAGTAAATAAAACAAAGCAGCCACGGCAAGGGGGACAAGGAGCGGGGCTGGACCTGCACCCAGCTGGGTCTGAGGTTAATCCTCATCTGGAGAGAAAAACTCTCTGTAATGACTCACGAGCAGCAGAGAGATGAAACACACCCTTTTGCGGGACTATTGCTTAGATCTTGGCTCCTCATTAAGATATTACACTCTCCTGACTAGATCTTTCAAGGATTGAGTTCATGGGTTTCCACTGCTGCTTTTTAAAAAATTTCTTCTTTTCGTTGTGGGGAAAAAAACCCCCTCTCTTGAGAACATTCACGTTTTTTTCCCTCCGATTTGAACCTTTTCTCCCATTCCTATGCATTTGCCAAACACGAGTTGTCTTTTAGTCTGTTGCATGAATGGGGACGAAGTTCACACAACAATTTCGTGTCATTTTTCATTCACAGGAAGCACCAGGGTGCCAGAACTATTTGATGTGTGCATCAACCACATCCAAGGAGTTGAGAGCCGGTCTGGAATTAGGCCTGGCGCTTCAACTGCAGCCACAAAGTGGAGCAATGTCAGACTGAGCCGTGGAGCTGATTTTGCAGATGAGAAGGTGGGAGTCAGCGGAGCTCTGTGCTCGTCCCCAGGCAGCACAGACAGGGATGCTGCTGCTGACACAGCAGTGCCAGAAAATCAGCCGGGGCCTGCCTGGGAGAGGAGATGGTGCTGGGGGGCTGCAGTGGGACCACAGGCAGAGCCTCACACAGCTCCTCATGGGCACCGGAGGGGCTGGAGAGCTCCCAGTGCCCACCTGCCAAGGGCCAGGAGCTCCTGGGATGGCAGAAACCACGGCAGGGCCATGGCAAGGCTGTGTTTCCAGCAGCACAATAAATGCAGCCCTCCTGAGAAGCTGGAGCTTGGAATTTTCAGCACAAGCGTTTCTTTTCTTGGAATAAACAGGATGAATTTTTTAAAGTAGGGGTCTATTCAAGCTTTCAGGCTTTTGTCAGGCTGCGGAGAACACCAGCTTGTCCCCAGCTGAGGGTTTGCACCAACATTCACTGAAGGAGGTGTGTGCAGGTGGGCACAGCAACCCCATGTGCCACAGGGAGTGCAGGGATGGGAGAAAAGCCCCAAACCTCTCCTTGGGGATGGCAGAGAGGGCAGGAATGGAGCAAACCCCTCTACAGGGATGGCTGCTGCTGGCCAGTCCACCCACCAGGGCACAGGTGCCACATGAGGGCATCTCCTGCCATAAAACATGAATTCCTCCACAGTTACTCAGCTCCCAGCCCGTGCTGCTGGCCTGCAGCTCAGTTTTTCCCAGATTTCTGAAATCAGGGCTTGGTCCCTCTGGAAACTGATCTAATGGTCTGAGGAATGCAGCTGTGACCATTAGAGCTTTGCAAAGCTTCCAAACTCGCTCTTCTGTTGCTTAGTACAAGAGTTCTAAATGGGCAAAGAATGAGAAATGATTTTCTGCCTCCAATGGCAGCACGGCTTCTCTCCTTTCCTTTCTCTCTCCTGCACTGCAGGGAAACGTCCCTTCATGGTAACCTGGATTTTTAAGCACCTTGTCAGGATGCAGTGGCCAGGAGTCACACAATGTACCTGAGGGTGGCACTCCCGTGACCTCCTGGGACACAGGCACCCTGGAAACCCATCGGTGCCTTTTCTTGTCTTGCTTCTTCTTTAGGAAAAATACACGACATAAATACTGGAAAAGTTTTAGATCCAATAAAACCATAATTGTATGTAAACAGAAATGGCTGAGAGCACAGTTTAATTGACCGGGATAATTCTGTAGACCATCAAAAAAGCTACAAACCCAAAATCCAAAGCCTGCAGCAAACTGCTGCGTTCCAGGAGCTCTACAGGGCTCAGGGGCAGCCGTGCTGCTCCTGCTGGACCCCAGGGAAACTCCCGGCGCCTTCCGTGGGCACAGGGCACCACCCTCCTGCTGTGAGCAGCAGTTATTAACGGCAAGAGAGGCCATTTTTAGGAACACAGTGTCTCCAAACATTGCAGCAAATCCTTCAGTGTCAGCTGAGTGCGAGTTCAGGGTGTTTTATGCCACGGAGTGTGGAGATTTCTCTCTTTTGCTAAACACATTATTTTTGGAAACATTCCTGCTGGCGTTCATGGAAATATTTCCAGTGGGGCAACACTTCCAATTAAGACCTCTTTATAAATACTAAGTGGCTGACGGCCTAGAAAATCAATGTATTTTTGAGTAAAGTGATGATGGCTGACCTGTCACAGAGTGATACACAGCCCAAATAAGTCAAGAGATTCCTTCCAACCATGACTTACAACTTAAGAACCTTTTTAGTATCCTCATAACCAAAAATGGCACATGCTGTGCATGTCTAGCCCATGCTCGTATCACCCACTGCTTATTTACAGTGACATTAAAGGTGTTTCATTTAAAGATGCCAGGTCGTTCCTCACACAGGCGAGAGGCTCTTTCACAAACCCTTTTGGTAAATAATTCAAAATAAGTATTTCTGAAACTGGAGAGTAGAGGAAAGGGGAAAACAACCTTCCCCAGAGCTGTGTGTGGGTTCCGTGCAGCACAGTAAATTACCAGGGCACCAAGGCAGTCCCTGGAGCTCTTGCACTGCCCTGCACACAAAGGGCTGTGTGCAGTTACTGAGGGCATCACACCAGCACTCCCAAAAAGCTGCAATTCACCTGCTGGGGATCAGATCACTCTGGGGGACAGCCCAGGCTGTGCCCACTCATAAATCACAAGTTTAAAGCACCAGAGTGAAGCAGCCCTGAGCACCAATACAAAGAAAAGGAATATAATTTAAAGGCAGTCCTCTGGTTTATGGCCAGCCTTTCATTATGGTCTCCTCACGATACACAGAATCAAAAAGCAGAAGGGCCTGAGGAGGGGAACAGAGAGATGGGAAGAGAGAAGAGAAATCACATCCTTTTGCTCCTCTTGGACTCAGCCACGCTCACCAGGGTCTCTGACCTGCCTCAGAGTACTACAGGGAGAATTTCAAAGAAAGAAAGAAAATAAAACTCTCAAAAGCAGCAAAATCTCATCTGAAATATTATTTACCAACAGAATTATCCCTGATGCCTCTTCAAACTGTGCTGCACTCCCCTGTGGGGTGCCCAGCCCGTTTTGGGTGTATTTCCAGTAAGAAGCACCCCGTGCACACCGTGGAGGGCAAACAGCAGCTCAGGAACCGTCTAAGCACTTCCACCGGGCCTTCAGCAGCACAGCCAGGTCTCTTTTTTCTTTTTTACACACTAATGCTTCATTTCTGCTTTTTTCCCACCAGCAAAATATTGATCCAACCTGACTTTTTCTGGAGTTTTGTTCCTACTCCTCTTCCCATGGTTTGCCTTGGCAAAACCCCCTTGTCCTTTCCATGTTCAACCTCAGCAGAGCAGGAGGAGCAACAAAATCCAAAGGCCACGCCTGAAGTTTCAGGTGAGTCAGGACGCTCCAGGCAAGTTTTACCTTTTATGTCTCTTACCTAGAAAAGCAGCTGCTGACAATTTGCTCACTAAGGCAGTTCATGATGACTTCCTAATGCAAGAAGTTTTAAGGCAGTTTTATTTACAGACCTGGCACTGTCTTTAGTCCCTTTATGTTCTTCAGTCTCTTTACATTGCACTGGAGCCACCAGGAGCCCCAGGGTGGGCGCAGCAGGGACTGAGGCTGAGCTGTAACATAAACCCAGAGTCTGTGTCCAGCTGAACCTGCCCACAAAGCGAACTTGATTACAGAGCTCATGGCTTGGTCACAAACCCACTTAAGCCAGACAGGCTTTCCTTGGATTTAAAGGAGTTTTGGACCACTGTCACGATTACAGAGCCAGCAAAATTCCTCAGTAACACCCTCAGAGACTTCAGACTCCCCTAGATTTCATTACTAGAAGGGGCTGCCAGCTCAAGGGCTTTTCAGCACCAGAATCCTTCACAGCACAAAGGTGGAGTCCTCTACAAAGCCCCATTTTTTTTCCAGATTACACCATTTTCCAGTATTTTGGTTTTGGCTGACTCAGGCACAGGTTACCCTAATGCTTACAAAGTGAATTTCTGTGTTCAGAGGAGCGGCTCGGATAAGGGAACGCTAAAAGAAAAGCAGTTGCTGTACCCAGGGGCCCTTCCCACTCCTTAATCTCCACCGTGGGTTCCAGCTGTATCCCCTTCCCAGAGGTGCAGTCTGCTTTGCTGGGAGGGGGAATGTGCAGTTTGCTGAGAAGGTTTCAAGCACCCGCACAGGTGAGCGGAGCCATTGCACACCCAGCAGAGAAGCTGGGCACTGCTCTGCTTCCAGGGAATCCACAGCGATCGCCCCACGCTGCCACCCAGCGAGAGCAGGGGGCTGCTCAGGCACCGGGATCCGTCCTGTGGTCTGCCCCGCCCTGGGCATCTTCTCCTCTGCTGCTAGGCGAGATGCTTAGGGGGTGCAACAACAGGACTGCCACAAGATCTTGGGTGAGGAGACAAATCTTGCCCAGATTAGCACTAAAATAAAAGAGGAACAATCCTTTGGGGGTTTCTTTGTTGTTTGTTGTAACTGGGACTTTGTTTTTTTTTCAGCTTCAGTACCCGACGAAGCCTGAAGCCAACAATGACATTTATTTATCTGTGTCTTTGTGAGGTAAAGGTTACTAAAGATCTCGTTTTCATTTTATGAGAAAAAGAGAGAGAAGGGAAACAACTTTACTTTGAGATGGTTTTTACTATTTCAGCTTTTAACTTTGAGTAAAACTTCAAGGCCAAACTGAGACACCTAAAATACTGGGTTTCTAAAGAAAATGCTGACAGCCTGTAAAGTATAAGTTATGGAGAACCCTGTAATAGTAATAATAATATCTTTCATTTATATACAGTGATTTTTCTCCCAAAACACGTCTTAAACTGTAAGTCAAACAATCTCATCTGTGACAGTAAAGAGGACTAAAATAATGAGTATTGTAAACTTCTGGACTGGAGAAACGTTCCACCCCGTTCAGTTGTTTCTCAGGACTTTGAGAAAAATTGAGTTAAAGCAAACAAACCATTTTATGCCTCTCACCTGGTCACTGCAGCCTATCCTGAGGACTGCTCTGAGTGCCAGCAGTGGCAGAGGGCTGCGAGCAGGATCAGATGTCCAGGGATGCACGGAGTGAAGGGCAGACATTCCCCAGGGGGTTCCAGGTCTGGGCAGCCCCCGAGCCCAGCCCAGGGAGGGGAGACTGGGGGGATTCCCCCTGAGGGGCACCAGGCACTGCTTTATAAACACCCAGGCTCTTTATCTGGGCAAGGAATGGAGGAGAAACAGAAAAAGAAGAGCAGCTGCTCCAGCAGGAATTAGAGGGAGAGCAGAGGCTTCTCCAGTCTCAGTCTCATTCTGTTAAGATGGTGGCTTTAACAGAGAATCCATTTTCCCCTGAAGTTGTCCAAGGGACCAAAATTACCATAAATAATAATAAAGCAGGACATGTGTGAATACCCTATGAATCACAGAAAATAAGCACAGAGGCACCTGAGCAAAGCTGAGGCTGCACCTTTGATGTTTGCTGCTTCCCTGACATTACGCGGTGTACAAGAGCTCCAGCTAAAAACATAGAATCAGTATGAAAACAATTTTAGGTACAACTCAGTGATTTATTTTGCGTAACGGCTTCTTCCCCAAAGATCCTACTAGCAAGCTGAACAATAAATGCCTGATTCAAATTTATGATGAGAAATGGACCCAAAGCAGATAGTGAAATATGGGAACCAGCAGCTCTGTGAGCTGCCCAGCTGTTTGCAGTTAGCTTCACTTGTTCTACTGCAAAAATAATATCAATACAAAAATAATATCTATACAAAAATAATATCTATACAAAAAGAGACAGCTCCTGGATATTGTGCAGTCAGTGGGAGCTTGGCCTTCAGTGGGGCCAGAATGTGGCCTGCTCAGGTCTTATTTGGAAGGTGGGGATGGGAAGTTGGGTTTTTTAAAATACATCTGTTGGAAAAGGAAGGCTTCTCAGAAACAACATCATAAAATATCTGTCAATTAATTCCAACCAGCAATGCAGCAATATATCCAAAAATCCCTGTGCCAAGCCTGAGTGCCCAGTGCCACCTGGCAAGCTCTGAGCACACACAGTTTCAGCTCTGAAAAGACAAGCAGCTAAAGAGAACAGAGTGGTTAAGAATAATAAAAAAAGAAATCTGAAAGGTCGTCATGTCCATTACACAGATGGGCAAACTGAATTCTTATTGACTGTTTCCCTTGTTGAGATAATTCACCAGACTTCTTTGTATGTCATCCCAGTGACCCAACTGCATTCAAATAATGTGCCCCAAGTTACAGGAGTAGATTATGCCAGATCCAGAAACTGGGTTTGGATACCAAAGGCTTGGCCAGTGTAAAATTATCTTTTCACTCTCTTTTTGTAATCACAAACTCTCACTTTATACAACTGCAGTTCACAAACATAGTGATCGAGGGAACCACAAAAGCCCTAACTGAGGGACCATATTTAAGGCAGTAAAACATGGGGTAAATATATGAAAATAAGCTTCTTATGCAAATAGATTGATCATAATATTCACCCTGACAGAAAGCAGATTTCCATATTCAGGACTGTTATTATGAACAAAAGCAATTTACACTTTAATTCAGCAACACCCTAAAAAAAAGCTGCAGGTAAACGTATGAAAACAAGAGAATATTGACAGAGGAACATCCACCCTTCTGCTCCAGAGAGTCAGAACAGAAGCAAAGAGCCTGTGAGCTGTTACAGCTTGGCTGGAAAGAGGTGAAGCACCTGAACCGCCCCCAGGTTCTGTATCACAGGAGGGTCCCTGGGAGCTGCTTGGGACAAACACAGATTTTCTGGTGGCTCAGCTTGGTGCTGTTTAAAATTGGAGCAGGCACATCACAGGAAAGGGGAAAAAAATGAAGAGTGGTGTACTGGCAGAAAGATGAACTCTACCAAAACCAGATAATTTCCAGTCTTTCTTCTTATTTTAGCTTTAGAGAGCTCAGAAAACTGGGACACGCCTCCAAAACTGCATGGTTTGCTCACAAACTGCATCTTTTCCAGGTTCTGGGAGTGACATTTGCCTGAGATTCACCCTAAAGCCTGGGCAGCCACCAACCAGAGATGCCACATGAAAAGCTCTTTCCAAAGCATTCAAATCCAGTTCAGACACGAATCCAGCTGTGCAGAGTCTTGCACTGCATTGTTAAGTTAACAATACCTTCTTTTGAATTTCATGAAAACATAAGAACAGTTTGGTTCAAAGTTTGAGCAAAGGTTTACATAGTTTTCATTTTTATTAATTTTATTCCAATTTCCTATGCTCTTACACTCTCAGGGCTGAAGAAATTGCCTTATTCTACAAAACCTTCAGGATTTTCAGGTAGAAATCTCTTCAAACTTTACCCTTATAATTTAACTTGCTGCCCAAATCTTTTGTTTGCTTTAGTTTTCTCTACCTCTCCCAGCTTTCCATAAAAGAGCCATTTGTCTGTCAGCTCTTTTTCTGCTCTCAGGGTTCTGATCATACAATATGATTTGTTCAAATTAAATACTTTGATTTAAACAGATACCTATTGAAGAGAGGTCTTGAACAGTATTAAGATTTCCTAACAAACAGGATTAATCAGAAATTTAAAGGTCAGATAAGAAAGAAGGAAAGAAATTTTATTTACAGGACTAAAAATGAACCAATTATTGTAAAGGCACCAATGCCTCTTGTCTGGTTATTTTTATATGTGTAAGGCCAGCCTCAAATTCTGCTGAAGTGCAAAGCAACCGAAAATCAGAACCCTGTTCTCAGCTCTGTGTGAGAAAGCCAAACTCTTCTGAATTCAGCATATTTCAGAGCAGGCTGCACTCTCTGAGGAGTCTGACCCCAGGGAAATTCACCTCGCTAAAATGTTACAGCCCCGTCCAGCCCGAGGGCTCTGCCCAGGCGCTCCATCCCTCACTGCCAGCAGAAAGGAGAAACAGGACTGGGGTGAGGGGATTTATCACTGCCAGGAGATGAAGGGGGCCTGATGGGGAACAATTCACACATGGGCAGGTCTCTGGATACAATAATTCCGTTTAGTTTGCGGACAGGGCAAATCTCGTTGTGAAAAGGCCACAGAGGCTGTGATTCATTTGCACATATCCAGTTCTAACTCCCACCAGCACGAGCTTCAAGCTGCAAGCCAAGCCCTGGGGGGTTTGTCAGAAGCTCTTTCAGATTAGCCAAATGACATCTCACAATTAATTATTTTTTAAAAATGTAGAATGTGAAATGAAAGTGTCTTATTTTCTGTTAAAAAGAAAAAAAAAAAGCAGCTCCTTTTTTTTCAATCAATCTAGATCATTCAGCACTTGAAAAGGCAAATTACAGCTTGATTGTGGGGTAATTACTCTGGTGGAGATCACTTGAATGACTGCCCTGTATTCTTTGACAGGCAGTGTCTGTTATTTGAACACTGATGTTATTTAATTAAAGGATGAAAAATATCTCGAGTGCTTCAGATCAAAAACTCACTGCCATGAATAAAAAAATATGAGTGCAGAGTTTATATTTTGAACAATCAATTCTCTCCTCTCAGAAATGTTATATCTAAGGAAAAGTAATAAAGAACTCATTAGCAAGAGCTCATTATGAAGACTGTGAAGGATGCTCTGGGTTATTATAATCTGATTAGTGTAATAATCTATTTAATCCAGCTCCATGACAGTTCTGTACAGATTATTTTGAATATTTCAGATGGTTGTGCTAAACCCCCAGAAAAAGTTCTTCCAATTGCACTGACTAGTGTTAACTTGAAATGAAAATGTTTGCTGTGTTAAAAATAACCCTTTCAGCATTTAGAAAAAAACAAATCCCTTTATTTATATTTATGTTCTCATTCTTCACATTTTGAGTCATGTCTCGAGATCAACTAAAGAAGGCCTTATTGTGGTGCCAATGATATAAATCCTTGCAGTTTATGCCAATATTTTTATTTGCCATATTTTATTGGAACTGACATTTTTTCGGACGCTGCTCACACTATGACTTACGAGTTTAATTTGGTTTCATTTGTTTTGCTGTTTAAAATAAATTAAGACCAGGGCGTGGGGGATTTATTGTCCCTCATGATCCTTATTTACTAATGTTGTGCAATGCGAATTCAGCATTTTAGCTGCACCTTACCTTACCCAGTGCCCTGATCTTCCTGCGATGGGTTAATGGTTTTCCTGGTAGCTGGAATCGCCCATGGTGACAAACTGCAGGGGTTTGCCTGCCTGGGGCACAGGAGGGTTGTCCTACATCAGCTTTGATGCAAGCCCCAGGGATGTGCAGTGGAGCTCTTGCAGCAGTGAGAGCAGGGACCGTGTCCCCAGGGACAGAGCCACTGCCCCCAGGAGTGGAGGAACACCCCGAGCCTGTGCCTTGCAGACAGAGAAGAGCCCTGCCTAAGCTGAAATGCTGAAGAAGAACAGCCCTTTACTTATTCTTGGTTCCCAAGACTCTTCACTGCTCCTTGGAGCACCGTTTGGGTTCTTCTGTGAGGTCAGAACAGTCCAGAATCACATTGTGTAGGATCTTTGGAGAACTCAGGGCTTATAGCACAGAAAGGAGAAATACTGCTGGACAAGCACAGGTACATTATAATGATACAACTGCCAGAGCACAGTTTGTTCCGAAGTCTTGGGAAAAGAGGAGAGGCATGGCAGAGAAGGATAATGTGAAAGGTGAGTTCGGTTATCTCCTTTTTTGTGGATAAATAAGGCTGATGATCATCCAGACAGAGAGAACATCACCTCAATTAAATGAACAACTATTAACAACAACTATTAAACAACAGATTGTTTGGGGATAGCAGTGACATTGGAGCTCTGTTAATAACCCCCAGGTCAGACACTCCTAGATAGGAATTAACTCCTCAAAGAGGCAACAGAATTAAGGTTAACCCCTCTGAATGACTGCCTGTGAAAGAACAGCTGGCATGACAAATTTGGATGAAGCAAACATGGATGACAACAAGGAAATGCTGTTTTAAACTAACACTGTGCTGTGCCATTGAGGCAGAGCTGGCTCTTGGTGGAGGCTGTCACAAGAGGAAACACAAAGCAATCCTGCTGCAGGAGTGGCAGGGCACCTCAGGGGCAGGGGGTGCAGACAGAAAAGGTTGCTGGCCCCAGCACATTCTCAGTAGCTGCACTTTGTTCTTTTACGTCAAGTCTCAAAGCAGTTTATGAATCCACCTCCAATATGCTACAAAGGATCAGACAAAGCCAACCTTAGGATAATACTTGGAGAGAAACTGAACTTATCCCTAGGAAGCAACAGGTCCAATGCAGTTTTCACACAAGACTTCTTACCAGCTCTTGATTTCTAAACCAGCCTTGTGAGGAAGGCTCACACACCTGTACCTGATCTGTCACCTTCTACAACAGCCTGCTGCTCTCTACACCCACCAGAGTGACTGATTTATTCCCATCTTTCCATCTGCCTGGTTTATCCCAACCTTCAACTCTTTCCATAAAGTCCTGCATTATTTGACTCCTCGAATAAAACACTTCATCTTCACCCCTTTCTTTATGCATTTGGTAAAGAGCAAACTTTAAACTTTCATGTTGGTGCCTTAGAACACCTTGGACCTGCTTGGCAGTTGTGGGAGGACATTAAATATCCTGCTGGCCTCGGAAGGAAGGAGAACAAGCACATTCCAGCCTGTTTGAGAGCCTGCAGGAAGGTGAATACACTGGGAGCTGCTGACACCTGCAAACTCCAGACAGAAATATGGGCACTGATCAGTGCAAACACATTCAGCTGCTGGCCTCTGCATATATTCTCTTCATTATGTAGCTTTTTACAGAGTTTTGTCCTTGTACAGTTGCTGCACCTTACTGGGCCTTATTTTGCATTCTATTATTCCTTCAGTCCTATCCATCTTGTAATTTTATACAGATGGCATTGAATAGGTTGATTCATCTTGCACTTTATCAACAGCAGGGACTGATTACAACACCCCATTTCTCCTAAATTATCTCGCTTACTCAGATATTGCCCAAGATTTCTGCCACCCAGGGCTGCCTGTTTATCCCCTGTGTGTGACTCCTGCTGTGCCTGCCAAGCACCACAGGGCAGGAAAAGCTCCGCTCATTTGTTTGTTTGCATTCCAAGAGTGGAACCTCCTGGCTGGAATGGAATGTGCTGTCAGACAGAGGTGGGTGTTGTTCTGAGCTCACATTCAGAGATAAAACAGCCCAGGGTTGGTGTGGTCCTGGGCAGAGTTATGGACACAAGCCAGTATTCATCTTCTCACTATTTACCTACGCAGGCGGGGTTCTGTGTTCTGCCTTCTGATTCCAGAATCAAGCTGTGTTACACAATTGCCACTGTTGATCCGGGCCGGAGCCTGGCATGCAGCACAGGAATTGAACTTGGATTTCATGGAGAGAGAAGCAAGAAAGAGAATGTAAATCCACGGACTCTGACTTTTCAAACTTGTATACCAAATTTCACGGGCATGTTGTCTCAGTTTAACAAAAATATTACAAAAACTTTGCTAAGCTTCAGCACAGCTTTCAGTTAAATCCATTGTAATTCACCGAAAATAGAAGAAAAAAACAGATCCAAAATGTCAGAGACAAAAAATGCACAAAAATAATTTTAAAATACTGACTAAACTTCATCTTGTTGAGTGGAATATCACAACACACACCACACCCTGAAAACTCTGCTCTTTAGGGAAGTTTGGCAGCATTTGGTCTCCAAAGGTAACAAGAACTGTCTGGTTGCTGTTCATGGAACAAGAAACAGAAAACCAGAAGACCAGGAGAAGGTGGCTCAGGCACTGAGCTGAGGGAAGCTAAGAGCTGAGGAGTCTGGTTATAGTGATCAAAATAAAAAACAAGGCAGGGAGTTGTAGTAATATATTCTAGATTGTCAAAAAAATCCTTTTTTTCCTTCGATACAGTGTCCCTACATGTGTGTAACAAAACCCTGAGTCTGGCTTCATTTTTGCAACACAACACTGAAAACACTCAGATTCAGTATGTCACATTGAAAGAAACATATATTCCGTGTTAAAATACCAAAATAACGTGTTTCCATTTAAAAAATACTACACAGGTTTATAAATACTTTACCAGAGCCATTCAATCCCTTCAGCACAAATGACACCAAATTCAGCCCATCCCGAGTTCTGAGTGTGGGTGAATAAAGGAGCATTTCAGGAAGCGTTTCCTGAGTGTGTTCTGCACAGCCCCTTCCCCATCAGCCCTGTCTGCCCCAGGAGCCGGGGTCCCTTTGCCCAAAGCACAGACTGCTGTGGCTGCTGCCCCAGCCCTGGGCACAGAGCCTGCCCTGCCCTCAGCCCTGCCCAACACAGCCCCATCTGCTCCCAAAATCCTCCTCTCAGCCCACGAACACCAGCGCTGCTTTTAAAGAGAGGATGCGCTAACAAAGCTGTTGGAACCTGGTCAAACAGTGCAGCTGAAGGGCCACTCCTCCTCTTCCCCAAAGTATAAAAAGAAAGTAAATATATATTTAAAAAGAAGATAAGGCAGCTCCTTTCAGTCGAATCCTTCTTTTAAGCTGAGCAATCTCAGTGAGGGATCTTGGTTCAGGCTCAACAGAAACAGAGAAATATAATTCTCTGTTTTCTAATTCTCTAATGTAATTCTGGGATTTCTTCAATTGTTTGTGAAGGACTTCGCCCTCCCTGCTTCAGGGCACAGGGAGGGGTGAGGTGAACACCAGATTTGGGGTGGCAGCTTTGCCCACCGTGACAAGGCTTTGCCAACACCACGGCAGCAGAAGTGGCAGGCAGGGAGTGAACTGAGAGCAGAAATCCCTGTCAGGGGCCAAACCCCGGCCCCCACGGCCCGAACTGGTTCTGCCCTGGCGCTGCAGGCTGGGCTGCCCTGCAGCTGCTCTTTGGGGTGCTGATGGCACTGGGACATTTCTGAGAACCAAGGACACCTTCTCCTGTGCCCTGGGATGTGCTGGAAGTGCTCTGTGACTCAGCTGAACTCACACTTCAGTCAGAGCTGGACTCTGACCAGGACCATGAACAGTTTTGAGTAATTGTTGAGGAAGCACTAAGGCATAATCCAATTTCTTAGAAAAACATCAGCCCACGTGAATGAAATATGTGGCAATGATTTTGCTGAGTTGCTACATACTTTGTAATGTGAATTGTGGACTGGGAGGCAAACAAGTCCAGAGGGAATGCTTCTGTCCCCAGAAAAATCCTGCATTCTGAATCTATGCTAACACTCTGGGGGCAAGGGAACACAGAGACAGAGCTGCTCACCTGGACTGCAGCATCCCCCACTCTCAGATATTCTCCAGCTTACTAATTCCAAAGGAAGGAATGGAAAAAGAACCTTTACTTTGCCTGGAGCAGAGACATGACCCGAATTCTCCACCTTGCACAAAACCAGAGAATTTTCTATGTATATTAGCACAGACTAAACTCTGAGAAGAGTCAGACCGATACGGAACATTTCTAAACACCTTGCTCTACATGCCATCATTCACACTTGCACAAAACAGATGGAGAATTTGTAGAAATCGGGGTACCTCCACACCATAATCCAGATTTCATGCTCCCTCTTATTTCCCCAGCTTTGTATTTAAGTACTCACCTCCCCCGTCCTTCTTAAACCAATTAAAAAAACCTTACAGATTTTGTTGCCATCCCGCATTCAACCAAGAGCCTTCAGGGACTGAACATCCTGGAAACATCATGCAATGTCTGAAGGACTGGAAATCTAAAATTCTTTGTATCTCGAGATGATCTCTCCTTAAAATTCAAACAAAGAACAATATGGGATGGGTAATTATTTAAAACTCAGTAATTATCAAGGGGCCTTTTTTTGCAGATGTTTTAGTCCAGTCTGACTGCATTTCCAACACAGCACTGAAGAACCCGACCGGCCACAGTGGGTGGCCTGAGAAACTCGTAAAGAAGGCAGGATTCTGTCACAGTGAAAAATGCTTTGTTTCACAGATTCACCCCGAGCAACCTCTTTGCAGAACGAGTTGGAAATACCCAATTCTCATGCAACCCCTCCACTGTGTGTGAGGAAACCAGAGACTTGTAAAGTCTGTCTTAGGGAAAAAAAGGAATGCAGATGCTAAACCAGAAAAATGCCTTTAGAGTGATATGAGTTGCATAAGACAGAGAGGAGCTCCCTTCCAGGGATGTTCTGTCTCTGTGGCAGCACTCAGTGCTGTCAAAGTGGGAGCCGCAGGGGCCACTGGGCAGCTTTGACCCTGGCACTGGAGCTGCAGAGCAGTGGGACACAAGGTCAGCTCCAAGTCTCCTTTTAGCTGCTCTAAAAAGGGGAGTGTTTGCCCAGCCAGGAGAAAAGATCAGTTCAGACTTTGTGTTCTGCCCATTAACCATTGTGCCTCACATGGACCTGTTGTCATTTTAATGTGAATATGTATTTTCCCTGATGCATCATGGCCTGAGGCAGGTTTGTGAAAGTGTTTTTGTCTCCTGTTGGCATGAGCTTATATGGACTTCAGCAGTGGAGGAGTTTAATTAAAGTCAAAGCACAGTAAATTACAAGATTTTTCCCAGGGACATTCTGCTGTTTCAAATGTCATTAACAGAGAGGAGATATTACACTGCTGAGGGATCTGTGTAATCTGTAATTACATTCACTGGGAGGAATTGACACACACAGTAACAAAATAGGAACATCACCTGCATTATTTCACTATTGCTCTACTCAAATATCAATGCAAAAGTCCTTTCTTGACTCCACAGCCTTTTTTTATTTTATAGTTAAATAGCAATTCTCTTTTGTGGATCTACTTCCCCTGAGTTTCAAAAACTGTATCCACAACAATAAATCAAATCCTCTGAAGCCAATCACAGCCCACCGCACCTTTGATTAAACACAGCAGAAGGACTGAGGTTATGGTTTGGACCTTGGAGTAAGGATCATTACCCTCCAAGCTGCTAATTAAGTAGGAGAAATGAAATGCAGATATCTGAGGTCTTTCAGGCCAATACTACTTACTTTGCAATGTTGAATTGCAGGAATAAGATCATCTGTTTTTGCAATAATAACACAATTGTTTATTTTCTAGGTAGAAAAGACAGGAAATCACTTAGCAGAATGCTAGGAAAAAAGCTCACATATACCTTAGAAATATGATAAAACGAGAGCACAAGAGCAAACAAACGGAGTGACTGTGGAATCTTAAGGCACCTTAAGGCTCCTATGCCTCTGTTACCTTCCTGCAAGAAACCTGAAGTTTTCACCAGTATCCTTTACTCTGTTATACCAGGAAACCAACAGGATTTCAAGAGAAGCTTTCTGTTCAGCAAGCAAAGAGAAAGCAAACCAGGTGCTGAAGCTCAGCTGTGCCCGTTTATGTTACCAAGGGTGGTCATTGCCCCTTGGCCCATCCAGAAGGGGCACAGTTAAGCAGCTGTGATATTTGAGCCGTGTTCAGCTGGTTTAACACACGTTTCCAGTGATAACAAATATCATCTCGTGGCCTGGTGCATTCCTGCCCCAGCCCAGCCTGGCAGCACCAGGCACAGCCCTGCTCCAAGGAGCTGCCTCATTGCTCACATTTGCTAGAAGTCTGGAGTTTTTTGCAGCTGGCATGAGCAGGACAGAGAGAACCCTGGAAAATACTTACACAGATTATACCAAAGGAATGTAGGGCGAGGTTTAAATTATAAACCAAAGGGGCTTTAAATGAAATAACACAGCAGGTTGTGATGGCTGGTTGGAACGGTCATTTAGGGTCTGACTTTCCAGGTATGACTGAGCAATAGGAGCAGATGTGAGAAAGGGAAAGGAGGTTCCTGGCTTGCCTGAGGGCTGGTAATGCTATCCCAGGTGGGCTCTGCATTCCCCCTCCTTCCAGCTCTCCAAACTGCTCCTCCTTGGCTTGGAGCCCAGAAAACCTGGTCACCTTAACATGGAGCTGGACACGCACCAACGTCCCAGTCCTCTCTGACATCTGAAAGTGATCATTTGACTGCCAGCACTGCAGGAATGCAGAATTCCCACAGGAACATGGAATTTTATGAGCGTTATAAAAAGTTACTGGCACGACAAGGTATAATCAGTGTGCTATAAATTACTGATGTGCTGCCAGCGAGGGGCCAGCCAGGACAGCAGCCAGAACCATCTCCCTGCGCTGACAGAGCTCTGTGGGCTCCCCTGGCAGCCTTCAGCCTCACCCAGCTCCTCCTCAGCAGGGACAGACTCAAACCCGAACGCAGAGAGGGGCTGAGCACAGAAATGCAGCATCGCAGCAAAACCTGCAGCATCACAGCAAAAACTCCAGCATCTCAGCCTGATTGCAGCAAAACCTGCAGCATCGCAGCAAAAACTCCAGCATCGCAGCAAAAACTCCAGCATCACAGCCTGATTGCAGCAAAACCTGCAGCATCGCAGCAAAACCTGCAGCATTGCAGCAAAACCTGCAGCATCACAGCCTGATTGCAGCAAAACCTGCAGCATTGCAGCAAAACCTGCAGCATCACAGCCTGATTGCAGCAAAACCTGCAGCATCGCAGCAAAACCTGCAGCATCACAGCCTGATTGCAGCAAAACCTGCAGCATCTCAGCCTGATCACAGCACAGCTGCAGCAGCAGCAATGTTTTGATCACATTTGCCTTTCTGCCAATAAGATTTGCAGTGTAACACGAATTTTCATCAACAGAGGACAGAGCTGCAGTTTTGCCATGCTCTCAAATTAAATAGAGTACACTAGAATACACTTACCTATATTTAGTTTTCAAAATACAAGCTACTTAGACTCTCATCAGACCATATGTTTAAGCTGCACGTTTTTTTTCCCCAAGTGCTCTGAAATTTACCTTTATTTTTAGCCTATGTTTTCTTGAAGCTGGCAGACGTTCTGCCACGGGAGAGAGTGTGTACGAAATGTGCAATATCGCTCTCTGTGCAGTCCTCCAGCCCCCTTCGCTGACCGTGGGTGACCAAGGCAGCTGGCACAGGCCAGCAGCAGCAGCACAGGGAGGTGCCACTGGCACAGGGGTGGCCCTTCCCTGCCCATCAACTGGACCCCGATGGCTCCTCCAGCCTTGCCCGGAGCACAGCAGGGATTCCCTGGCTCCTGCCTGGTCCTTTGCACGGGGGCAAAGCAGCATCCAAGCCCTGAGCCCCCACCAGGAGCGGTGTGAGCTAAGTGACCCTGAACCCCAGCTGCTGCAGCCTGGCACAAAGTGCAGCCAGGTGACACAACTTCATCTCCAGCTCAGGAGCCCAGGGCTCTGAGGCAGACGAGGAAGGCTGCAGCTCAGACTGAAGCCATCAACTCTGTATGCAGGGCTTGTCATCATTTCCCATCAGTTTGGAAGCCCCAGCCTTGTCAGTGATCCATCAGTGGTTCCAGGACACATTTTTATTTTCAGGGCTCTATAGCTCTAGGGTGAAATGTCACATTTCTAGTATCATCAAAACATATAAAATCTGGTTCAGTCATGCAAGGAGGAATATGAGGAAAAATAAAGGACTGTCACAGTATCATTCCCTTTTAACTTTTTTCCTCAATCTTTCTAAATGCATTCCTTAGGCTTAAAAAACTGCACGCTACAGAAAATCCAAAGCAGGGCAAGTTTTCCGCAGCAACTAATCCAAGCTTCTGTCATTACAAATATAAATCTCCATATCTCATCTGTGCAGTCCTTAGAGCAGGCACGAACATCACCCCTGGTTCCTTAATGGATCCCAGTTGTTGCCCTGACAATAATGTTCACAGCAGGGAGCTTCCCTTGCCGAGCTGATCTGTGCAGCTGCAGCCAAGTAGGACAGGCAGGGAGGGTTTGAGCTGAGCAAATCCAGAGGTTTCTTGCTCCAGGTTCCCTTATGGATCAAGACAAATAGGAAAAATTCAACCAAAACCTTTCAAAAAGCATTCTGGTGTGACAGAGTTGTGTCTCTTTGTGACTGCACAGGCAGCAAACACGGAGATTTCGGTCACAGGGGATGTTAAAATACAAAGTTTCACTCGAACACACCCTGCTCCAGGTGTCCAAATGCAGCCAGGGTGAAGCTGCGTTCAAACAGGGCACAACTGGGTACCCCAAACACTCACACCTGGCCAGAGGGGCCCACAGGAGCTCCCGTGAGTGTAAATCCACATCCCCCTCCTCAGACAGTTCCTCCTTTCTCCTGACCCTTCAAAGGTCCAGGAGGAATTTTCCCTGCCCCTCACTGAGAGCAGAGGGCAGCAAATACACCTCCAGCATCTGGGCTCAGTGTCCTCCAGCTCAGAGCCCCCCCAGCTCCTGGCCAGCACTGATGTTCTGCAAGGTTAGAGAGAAAATCTGTGGCCTGAAAGTAAAATTCTCAATGAATCAAGAGAAAATACAAAGACACAGAAGCTTAGATACCAAGCAACGAGGTTACATTCTCCAAGACTTGCACAGCAGCAAATATCAGGGTGAAATGTGGGCAGCAGGAAAGTGAAAAGCACCTCTTTGAGAAGGAGCACTGCAGCAGAGCCCTTGTGCTGATTAATTGCCTTTAAACATTTGATCGCTGTAATCAATCCAATAAATCTCCAAGTGTTTTGACATATCTTTAGTGAAGACAGAGTCAGGCAATTATGTATAAAACATCAAAAAATAGTAGATACCTAGAAAAAAAAAGGTCACAGCTTCCTTTTGGAGTCTGCCTTCCAGGAACAGTCTTCTGTAACCACTTAAAATTTGCTGCTCTGCTAAATATTCTTGCCAGTACATTTGTTTTCTGCTGGCTAGTTGATAGTTGCAGGAAGCAAACTCAAAATCTTTTTTTTTTTCTGAAGTGGAAGAATATTTATGGCTTTTTTTTCCCAGATAATATTTACTGAGTTCTAACTTTCCTCAAGAGAAAGCCAGAGAATGAACTGAAATATGTAAATCTAGTTCTGGGATATACAAAACACTCAAATCGAGGGAAGTAAGAAGTTAATCAACAGTCTGCAGACTGTGAAGAATGAAAATATAAAATATAGAAACATGCTACGTACTGAAGTTGTGCTTTTGCTCCCTTGGGTACAGAATTTACCACGACAAAGCACTAAGTCTCTGCAAATTCTTTATAAATTTTTAATGGGAAAATCTTCTATCATTCCTCCGGTTTTAATGTTCACAGGATATATTCGGGCCTGATGTTTGTGTGGCTAAGTGTGAAATGTGTGATTTAAAGTGGCATCCCCTACTTCAAGGTGGCTGGATAAGTGCACGGTTACTTGCTTCTTAAAATAAATCATCAGTTTTAACAACACATTTTGAAGGAGCTTGTTCCCTCCACGCTGCCTTCAGAGGATTTTGTGGGACTTTGATACTGAGCTGTTTGCACACAACATCCCAGCCAGGCTGCTTTTTCATTCCTGTGAACTTAGCCCTATAGAGACATGTACAGAAGAAAATAAGGTGGGAAATAAGGCAGAAGAAAAGGCAGAAGATATGGCAGAAGAAAAGGCAGAAAATAAAGCAGAAGAAAAGGCAGAAGATGAGGCAGGAGATGAGGAAGGAGATGAGGCAGGAGGTTCCATGCAGGTAGGACAGCCCAGCAGGGTGGAAGGGAAAAATCAATCCAGTTCTGAGGCCTTTAAGTAACACTCCTAAAACAATTATCATCGTATGGCTGCCATATGCAAAAATCAAGAAAACTTATTTTTAGGTTGAGGTGAAGAAAACCACAGGGAAACAAACAAAAAAAGCTTTCTCTCAAATCTAAAATACCAAAACTTTTTGAGGGTAGAATTGCCATCCCTAATAACAAATAGGAATCAGTAAGATTTCATCAGTGCAGCTGAATAATTACAAAATCACTCAGGAAAACTAAATTCCCTGGCGTGTCTGGTGCTTTCTCCAAACTTATTCCTCTGCTGGCTATTCAAGCTGTACTTGATGTCAATTATCAGAGCAGACAGAAACAAGGAATGAAGAACACAGACAGCACTGGCCCCTGGAACTCTTGCTATTGAAATTATTTAAAACATCCTCGGGCAAATAAAAAGCCTACTGTAAAAACTGCTGACAAAGAGCAGCATAAGTCACACACAGTTTAACGTGAAGCCACTTAAGGTGCCCCAGGATATTTTTTTCCTCGCAGCTTTATTAGTTGGATACCTCCGTGAGCAGCCAGCTCGTGCATTCCCTACCTGAGAGCCGCCTGGGGAGGGAAGGGGTGGCTGCAGGGCCGGGGTGGGGATGCGGGAGCTGCGAGCTCCTCGTGCCAGCCCCAAATCCCATCGCGGCTCCCTCCTGCTGCAGGGAGAGCTTTGGGGCTTTCCTCAAACCCTGCGCTCCCTCCTGGCACAGGGTGAGGGTCCTTTTGTGGGTACCCACAGCAAAACCCCCGAACTTGCTGTGCTGTGGCCAGTTATGGCTCTGAGCAGGAGACCGAGCCGCGCTGCACAGGGCTCCTTTGTGCCGCAGCTCCTTGGTCGGCGTCACTGCCCGCCAGCGGGGCCGAGGGCTCCCGCTGCGCTGGGAGCTGCTGGTGGGTGCTTTGCACCGACATCCAGGCATGGATTCCACCCCGAACCCTTCCGCGGTCTGCCCCAGCACACTGCAGCAGCACGGCCCTCTAAGTCCCTCCCTCGGTGCACCACGTGTGAAAGAAATGCAAGTGGTTTAACCTTAGGATGGATAATTTCATCCTCCTCCTACCGAAGCACTCAGGTTTAGTCAGCCCCAAATTACCCAGCAGGTGCTTTGTCTGCCCAGTGCTGGTTAAATGCAACAGCTCAGGAGCGCAATAAAAAACATCCAATTCATTAAAAAACAACCTGTGTGATTATTTCTGTGCTAATGCCACCAGCAGAGCAATAATCTTTGCCTCTGTTACACTGTAAAAATGGAATTTCTCCCTCAGACTTCCCCCTTTTCTATTAGAGTTGGGAGCATCCCACTGTTAATGCAGATCATCTTCCAATTTTCCCACTGTGGTCCAAGGCAATACTCACGGTGTCTTCCTGCAGAAACTGTGAATATTTAATGTGGGGGGGAGAGGAAATCAATTTACATTAAGTGGACTTGTAGAGTTTTCAAAGCTTCCTCTTCCCAGCTATAAATTCATTCCATTTGGAAACTGCCCATTATTCCTTTATCACCAGAACAGCAAGGCTGAAGACAACTTTTCAACCCTCATTATGATAAACTAAACTTTCTGAGTTCCACAAAACCAAACGGAACTCCCTCACATTCATCATTCTTGTCTGCTGCGCCTGACACTCCAATAGGCAAATTTCAAATATTCCTGGTCCAGTCCCTCTTAACTGAAAGCCAAGGGGGAGTTCCGTGTTCAAAAACATTATTATTCTATAACAGAAGTACATACAAATTAATCCATTTCCTGTTACTGCCCATTTGTCTTACAAAGAAGTACTGAGTACTTGTTTCATGACAAGTGAGTGGTAACACAGGCAAAGTTTGGTGTCTCCAAGGGTTTCAGCCTGTTCTGACATGGAGATTAAACCCTCTGTGAATTACAGCTTATCACGAAGCAATCCTAATTCGTAGAGCAGGCCACCTTCAATCTGCCTAGCAAATGTCTATATTTTTTGTTAGTTCACCTTTCTAGGCTGTTAGAATGCATTCCTATGAGAAAATAAGTTCTGGGATATTTGTGTTAATAGCAGCAGAAAACCCTTGCTGTGCTGTTCACAGGTGCTGTATTTCATCATCGTCACTGCTGGGGTTTTAAAGTTGCCCAGGAGCAAGAAAGTTACCTGCAACTACATTCATTTCTCATGTGAGCCCAATGACTTTCCTGTGTTCTTTATAGCAAGGATTTAACCCGTGCAACAAAGTGCCAAAGTTCGCATTGATTTTTAAATCACGAGCTTTATTATTATTTTTTTCTTTTTGCTTCATTGTGGTACCTTCTGCAAGAGTCACATTTTAAATTGTGTTTTAGTCAAGTTCTTTCTGTCAAAGTCCATCCAGTGAAAAATTATAGATGTGGGCAAGAGTCATTGTTTTCCCTCAATCAATATATAAATTAGCCAACACTTAACTGGCCATAAAGATTAATTGGCTCCACATTGATTTGTCTCTCTCATGGTAGCACTAATATTTGTGTACAAATGGGAATTGCTCCTTCCCTTATTTTAATTTTCTTATCAGCAATGATGATAAACAAACCCCGGGGTTCTGCACGCCCAGGAAAAAGAGGGAGAAAAGGATGAGATTTGGACGTGTTTTCAAGGCAAAAGTCCCATCACCTCATTAAAAACCTCAGTGAGAAAACCAAATTAGGAGCGTTTGCTACGAGTGGGGCAGAGTTTATGGAGGGAGGTTTGTGCCTGCACAGCTCCAGCTCCGGGGAATGCCCGGGGTGCTGCTGATCGCGGAGCTCTGCAGGCTCGGGAGAGCCATGGACAGGACAGGAGAGGGGAGAGAGAGGAGGAGCTGATGAAGGAGGAGCTGAAGATCGAGAGGAGAAGCTGATAAAGGGAGGAACTGATCATCAAGAGGAGGAGCTGATGATCGAGAGGAGAAGGTGGTAAAGGAGGAGTTGATCATCGAGAGGAGAAGCTGATGATCGAGAGGAGAAGCTGATAAAGGGAGGAGCTGATGATCGAGAGGAGAAGGTGGTAAAGGAGGAGTTGATCATCGAGAGGAGAAGCTGATGATCGAGAGGAGAAGCTGATAAAGGGAGGAGCTGATGATCGAGAGGAGGAGCTGATGATCGAGGAGCCGATCCTCGAGAGGAGGAGCTGGTAAAGCCGCGCTGCTGAAGGGAAGGGTCGCAGCGGGGCTCTGGTGGGAAGCACTCACTGCACTAAGAGGAAAAGCAGCGGCAGCTCCTCAAAAGCGAGGAGAGCAGCAGCTGTTTAATGATTCAGAGCAAGAATTTGGTAGGGGATATGAACACCTCACAGTCAGGCAGACAATTCCCCAAGCGTTGTGTTTGCTAAAATGAACCACCTGGAGCAAAGGACCGAGCTGGAGCAATGCTGAATTAGTCCTGCCTTGGTTGTACCTTAGTAAAACATGCCTTTTTTTCCCAGATTCAAACAATTCTTTAAAGCGGCACTGCCCCAAACTATATTTGAGGGGAAACCAGCTGCGTTAAGAATTCCCAACTTGCATCTAATCCTCGTGTGAGGACTCTAACAGAGGGTGCAGCAGCCAGGAGCTCATAATTCTCCCAAACTGCAGCTGCACGTTCCCCTTCTGCAAAGAGGAAAGAGAAGATAAAGCCTTGGAGAAAACCCGAAGTGGTTGAAACCAGTGTACAAGGAGTTTTCCTCTAGATGTAAGGCAGTTTTCTCTGCCAGAGAGGGGCGAGGGATCCACAGAGCTCTGCTGCAGCACCCGGGCTGTGGCTGCTGCTCTCTCCTCTCATCACTTTATTCTCTGTGGCATTTCTGTGCCCTCCCTGTACCAAACATTCCTGAATTTACATCCCGTGGCTGTTTCTCGGAGCTGAAAGGCAGCTGCCTGAAACACAAGAATTTACAGCTACTTTGTCCCCAGGAGTGTAAAAAGTGTAACTTCAGCGTGGCCAAAAATCAAGGTTGATGCTACATAGTCTGTGCTGTGTAGCCAGATGGGTTTAACAAAACACTGGTTTGACACAGTTTCTTCCTCTGTTGCCTCTTCTGGCATTTTCCAGAGCACATTGTGTTGCTTTTCAGCCCTGACATTCATCTCTTCTAAATTTCTGCCCTGTGCTGTAATTTCTTGGATCACACAAGTGAAATGTTAGTTCTTCTCTAGTTGCTCCTGCTATGAAAAACATCTTGCTGGAAACAGATTTCCTTTTTTTCAGATAATCATTTTACAAAATGTTCTGTTGCCTCACTACAAAACATCTGCACAGGTCAAGAATAAGCCTCAAGCCACCATCAGTCCTCACATCCTCCCCCACGCCCTGGAGGTGTTAGTGGATTTCTGGGACCACAGGTTATTTAAGAGCCCCCCAGTAAATCACAACTACAGCATGAGGAGGAACCCGGGCAAATAAAGCAAAGTGCATTTTATAAACGACCTACGTGAAATTCACTCTTCACTTCACAAGTGCCCTCTCGGGACATTTAGGAGTCTTTACTTTGAAAAACTGTCAGCAAAACCACACACTTCACTCCTGGGTCTCAGGGGTTCTTCATGTTTTCTGCAGCTTACTCCAGCTTTAGCAAAAGCCCAACAGAAAGAAGATAAACTGGCTTGAAAACAGCTTTAAAAGAGAAATATGATAAAATATTCAGAAGAACATCTAAGAGATGTATTCTAGGAAATGCTTAAGAATTTAAATCTTTCCTCTGCCTTCCCATTCAAGGCTGTAAGTGGGTCAGAGATGCTGCAGTGCCTCCTCCCAGCACCTCAGAGTCTGAGCTCTTCTCCATTCCACTGACACAGAGACTCCTCTTTCTCCAAGAGCAAACAAAACCAGCTACTTTTCCAGTCTCTTACTGGCATATGTTAATTTGAGGAAACTGAAACACCAAAATTCATCAGTTTTACTCAAACTTTTCCCTGAGTTTTCTCAGATTGTTGTATTTTTTGGCTCTTATTTCTCAGATTCAGAATCCTCTGCTCTCTAGAAAGGGCAGCTCAGACTAGAGCAGGGATTGGAATCACAAAAACCCCTCAGTTATCTCACTGTAGAAGAAGACCAAAAAGCAAAAACCACAAGTGAATTCTTGTTTTTGACCAGTCTAGTGAGAAAGCAGCATTTGATCCCAGTCTGCTTCAGAGTGCACAGCCACACCCAGGGCACACAGAAAGTCACTTCACCTTCTCTCCAATGCAAGCACTAATCAGCCTCTCGCAGTGACGGAAATAGAAGTCATAATGGTGGGGAAATCACAACACTGTAACCACAAATAGCACCTGAATTGCTCCTAAAAATGCCCACAAAAATCATGGGAGAAACACCAAGAAATTGTCCCCGGCACCGAGGTTTAGCAGAGCCCAGAGCAGCAGCTCTCCTTTATCTCGCTTCACTCACCAGTGCGTGGGAGAGCTGGATGGTGATGAGAGGAGACCCCGACAGGTTGTGGGACAGCTGGGGCAGAGGTTCCACCTTGATGGAGATGAGATAACTGCTTGCTGAGATCAGGTGACCCCTGCGGGCAGCGGCCTCAGCAATCCTTGGAGAGAAGGAGATGCATTAAGGAAGAGCAACAGGTTTTCTTAGCTCATACATAACAACAAAGGAACGCTGAACCTCCTTTTCCCATTCAAGCCCATTAATTTCTCTAGGGCAGCAAGGCCTGGCCCCAAAAGGTCCTACAGAACCAGAAGCCATAGCTATGAATATAGGGAACAGCCCTGGACAGCTGGAGATTGGGTATCAAAGGTCCTCCTGCACTCTGTGCCTCTCTGCAGAGGTTTACAAGCCTTGCTGGGAGTGTTTGAGGGAGTTAGAGAGAATCTAAAAAACACCCTGAGCAAAGTGAGGAGGAAATGTGCAGGGGGTTTCAGGCTGGGTGATCAAACAGATGAATCAGTGTGTGAGACACTGACAAAATGCACATAAACAGACACAGGGATGTATTTAGAAGTGATTTAAAGCTTTACTTTGAAGAACAGGTTATGTCCAGTTAGATTTGTTAGAAGGAAAGACAGGTCACAACACAAACAGCTGAACGTGACTAAATAGCTGATTAGTCCTGGAAATGCATTTATTCTAGTGGGAAGTAATTTTGCACTACATAAGAACCCTTATTTTAAGGTAAAACGTATGAGTTTGGCATTTTCACACATTTAGGGATAACTGAGATCTATTTGGCTTCAGGGTAGAATTTTTTACACTCTCAATAACAAACTGTGCAGCATTAAATGACTGCTGTCATCTGCCTCCTGAGCAGGTGGATGGATGGGTTTTACCATGGGAAATTTGAGCCCCAGTGAATTAACCTCCAGCTTGGGTTTCCAAATATAACCCACCACTGGAAAGGGCCAGTTTGAAACCAAATGAAAAACCACTTTGTTTACACCCACCACCTGTCTGCAGTGGTTTCTTATATTTATTTCAGGGAAAAAGAAAAAGTCATGTCAGACGTTCAAATAACTTCACTCAGCTGCTTGGCAGGTCGCAGTGAGCAGAACTGACCCAGCACAACCCCTAAATTCTGACCCTAAAACAGCCCTCAGCATCAGAGATGACTTCTGCTCCCGGTAACCAGCGTGTGAATGGAACTTGTTCATCTGAAGGCAGAATTTGCTACTCTGATATGAAAGATTTAAGTTTAGGTAAGGATCTGTAAAATCAAACTCATTATCCAGCATTCTGAGGTTTCCCCTGTACAGATTAAGAGCATGGGTGTTTCTTCCACACCCTTTATCTCATTGTTTTGTCTTCAGAGACCTTGGTGCATTTTGAAGTGTGAAAGATCTCCATCAGAAGCAGGGAATGGTGTTTCTGTGCCTGCACAAGCCTTTCTTCACCCTGGCCCTGGGTGTCAGGCCCACATTTGCACAAACTGTGTGTGAACGGGAGCAGAATGGGCTGAAACATTTTTCTGTTTCATTTTCTTTGGGTAAAGAATCAAAAGTTGCTCCCCTTAGAAACTGATATTTACGTAGTCTGAAAATAGAAGACATCTGTCTGTACAGCACAAAAGCTCCAAGGGTTTTGGTTTTGGTTTTCCACCACAAAAAAAGAAAAAGGACAGGTTCCAAATTACAGGTGTTTAAATAACCCAGTGCTAGAAGCAACACAAAAGAAATTCTTTAAAACAAACTACTCTGAGAAAAAGTTGTTATTCTACTGAAATGTAAGCAAAAAAGTTATAATAGTAGAGCACAAAAAAAGAAAAGCAGGTAGAAGAGAAGTGCATACTTATTTTTAAAACATCTTTGAGTACCTGGGGTTTGAATCCACAGAGGAAAAATTGCTAAGGCAGCATTCTCTGTATTATTACCTTTTTGGATGCTGGTTTGGGCAGACCTGCATGTACAGTTTTATAGACACGATTTCGTAGTGCATTACATACTGCAAACATCTCACGCAGTTTGAATTAATTACAGAAATGGAGGGAACACTCCTCCTCCTGTGTCTTTGTGTTTCTCTTCAACATTGTGACAGGGCAGACCCTTCCTCCTCCAAATGAGTGCTGGAAACACGGCTCAGGGGAACAGGAATGGGTGTCCAGGATGCCCTACCCCAGATTTCAGGGAATGTACTCAAAAATGACCTATCAGTTTCATTTGCTATCTCAGAGCCCCAGGAGCTGTGACAGTGCCTTAGAATACAGAGCTTTGACGTGCAGCATCTTTAATCTGACTGTGTTTGCTAAACTTTGACTTCAGTCAGGATCATTGTAATTCTCTGTCTCTCTTTGAAAAATTGAGATTACATCTCATTACCTTAATAAATTGCATTGATCTTCCTCTTTGAAAAACACAGGCTCTCATAAGTTATTGCCTCCGTTTCTTCATGTAAGCACAAAATATTGCAGTGATGGCACAGCTCCCTTACAGCCACCTGCTGAGCATCCTTTTCTTGAGAGAGCAGGGCAAACAACAGCACAGCTTGCCACTGATTCAGAAACGTCATTCAGTAACCACGGTGTGATTGTCTCAGCGTGATCCATCTGCACTGAGATGCAATCGGGATCAACCCGGGGGCTCTTCACCCTGGTGCTCACAGAGGAGTCCCTGTGACCTCCCATGGAGCTGCAGGAAAGGGAAGGGAGGAAATCCCTGGCACAAACGGGGGCTGAGATGCTGCTGCTCTCCTGCACTCACAGGGGCTGAGATTCTGCTCCTCCCTGCACCCACAGAGGCTGAGATTCTGCACATTTCCTGCACCTACAGGGGCTGAGATTCTGCTCCTCTCTGCATCCACAGGGGCTGAGATTCTGCTCCTCTCTGCACCCACAGGGGCTGAGATTCTGCTCCTCTCCTGCACTCACAGGGGCTGAGATTCTGCACATTTCCTGCACCCACAGGGGCTGAGATTCTGCTCCTCCCTGCACCCACAGGGGCTGAGATTCTGCACATTTCCTGCACCTATAGGGGCTGAGATTCTGCACATTTCCTGCACCCACAGGGGCTGAGATTCTGCTCCTCTCTTGCTGGCAGGAACAATCCAGAAAAATCCAAGTGGAGAAGAGTGGCAGTGCAAACGGATCCACAAATCCCAGTGAAAATCAAAGGAAACACAGGCAATGCACTCGTTTGAAAGGGCAGTGTCAAGATTTGCACGAATGGCCTTGCAAGGGCCCCGTGGGGAGCTGTGCTGCAGAGGGTTGTACAGCTCTGCATTTACTTTATCTTATCTGCTAATGATTTTACTGACATAGCACATAAAGCAAAAGGTCTTTAAAGGATTGCCTGGTCTCCTGTTATAAAATTATCTTATGGGTTTCTAGGATTAGGATTCAGATTTTATCTAAAGAGGGAAGTTATGTTTTCTTATTTGTTTAAGTGCAAGCTTTATCTTCATATGTGCTAGGAGAAAAGATGCAATTTCCTTTTATGAGACATGTTATAATTATGAAATTCTAGTACCAGACCTGATGAATGGAAGGAGAAGACAAAGAAAGACAAACATGTCGCTATGGGAATCTGTTTTATTGCAGCCTAAAATAAAACACGTAATGTAAACTTTAATCTCTCTCTAGCTGATGACTACACACCCTCAACACTGCAGAACCAGGGTTATGGCTTGGCATTTGTTTACAGCTGATAAAGACATGACTGTTAAAAGTCATATCACCAAGGTAATGAGCAGGCTGTTACCTCCTGGGAGCTCTGAGATACTCACTTGGTGTCCACAGGGTTGATGTTGTGGAAGAAGTAATGCATGTTGTGGTAGAGCAGGCCCACGATGGTAATGCAGGCTGTGGAGAGGGAGCAGGGGTTATTCCTCAGAGCAGCGAGAGAACTTCTCTCCCAGGCCTGGGACTCTGTGTTGCAGAGCCCTGGCTTGCACAGACCTTCACATCTTTGCTCTAGCAGAGCTCTGACTGTCCTTTTAAGTGAAAAAGTGTGAACACCTGGTGCAGCACCGACACCAAAGGTGACCCAGGAGGATGCCTGTGCTGCACACCTGCCCCTCCAAAACCAGCTGGTAGGGTCACCAAAAGTCAGGTATGGCACACAGCCATCCCCCAGCAGCAGAAAGGGGGGCAGGACACAGCAGTGACCCCTGGGAGCCCCCAGGGCCCCAAGGCCACCCCCAGCACCTCCACCGAGTGGCAGCTGCTGAAGCTCAAGCACTCAGTCCCAGTGCTCTGTTTGCTGCCCACACTCCAAGTGGTTCTGGGCTCTCCAGCATCTGAGTGAGGAGGCAGATGTGTATTGTCTAAGAGCGAGCCACACAGATGTCTTTTACTACGCCTTTTGTTGGGTTCCAAGTACTTATGGTGTCAGCTGTTTAAGGTGGAATAACAGATTTTTTAGGTTAGCTCATCTGGGCAGTGTAGAAGTGTGGCCTGAAGGCTGAAATTGCTCAGAAGTGAGCTTTGGCTGGAAAAGAGTAAAACATTTGATGCCCTGGATCATTTCAGGATACAAAGCATGACAATGTTCTGGAAAAAAAAAAAAAAAAAGAGAAAATCTGTATGGTGAGGAACTGTATAAGTGGGAAAGGAAAAAACGCCTCTCACATGCTATTTTTGGCATTACAAGTTGGTTTGCAATTACAGTTATCCAAACCTGGGAGGACTTGCAGTCTCCAGCCAGAGCCCCTGCCTGTGCAAAGAACCAAAGCTGTCACCACGAATCAGGCATACAGTTCAGTAATTATCAGAGAATTTCTCGCCACAGGTTATTTGCAGCTAACTTTGCACTTCATGAAAGAGGGACTGACCACCCCTCAGCAGAGGTGGCTGCAGAAAGGCCTCTGGGCGAGCAAATTCCGTGGGTTGGAATTTAGGGCACATAAGTCACAGTTTCAAAGGTTTGAGGATGGAGGTTTCTGCTTTTGCAAATGGGTTCCTTCAGTCTCTGAGTAAAGCATAGATAATTACCTTCAAACATGGCTATTTTAGAGTCGTGACTAAAGGTGCAGATTTTAGCCATGCTTCTTTTTGAGATGTTTAAAATTTTAGCATAGGTACGGATTTCTGAGTTCTGCCTTTTTGCCATGAATGTAGTCTATATCTTCATTCTTTTCCTGTAGCTGCTACCGCATAAACCTATCATTTTATAATTTAATTTTACAAAAGACCAATTTTGCATGAAGGGATAGGCAATACCTGATCTGACATCCTAGAATTTCTTAAAAATAACCAGTTCAGATAATTAAAAAAAAATAATTATGAAATGATGGCTTCTCTGATGCGAAAATGTGTCAGAATTAAATTGCTTCGGTCTCTGTTGCTCGGCTCTATTATTCAATATTAATTCAACTACTATGCAAACTCCACATACTCGTTAGTGTGACAGGACCACTGCTGCTTCCTCAGACTCAGTGCAACCCACAGGGATCAAACCAGTTACTTGGAAAAATAAAGTGAACCAAAACCTGTTCTAAAGCAAAATCATTTTCAGATACCCTGTGCACATGAGTCCTCTTCCCTCTTTAATCTTTTCCTTACCTTTTCCATGGAAAGCTTCACTGGGAATGGAAATAAAGCTCTGCCCTCGGGATGGAAATCGATAGTGGGACACATTCAGGGTCTGAGGATGCATTTTGACCACAGCATAATCTGTGTGATAACCCAAACAGAAATATCATCAAATCAGCAGCCTTTACACCTCCCTGACTGTTTAACCAGGCTTCCCCAAGAGCTATTGCAGCTTTAAACCACAGATGTTTGCAGAAAATATGGTAAATCCCCCAAGCCCAAAATTGCCTGTTATATTTGACTTTTTTATGGCAGAGAATGGGCTTTGTGCAGTGTTATTGTGCACAATCAATAAACAGGATCACCTCACCCAGCTCAGAGAAGCAGAGCAGAGCAGCAGAACCCTTGCACTGCCATTTGCAGGCATTATTTCAGTCCTGCATATGGGAATCCCAGTGTGCAAGAGCTCCACACAGCCATCGAGGATGGTCTGGGGGCTGCTCAGGTTGTTCACCCCTCCCAGGACTCTCACCAAGGCACAGCAGGCAGCCAGAACAGGTAAAACACCTCCTTTGATACCTGTAGCATCCAAGGATGGAGATGAAATTACAGTGCTGGGATGCTAAACAGCACTAAAATAAAATCAGGGTGCTAGGATGCTAATCAGCAGTAAAATAAAATTCTCCAAAAAGGTCAAAACCATTCCCATCATTTTCAGTCTCTTGCAAAACCCTTGCAGAGGTTAAGGCTTTTTAGCACCCAAACCTCCACGTGCTGCATGTGAGCTCTGGGTCCGGTAACTCTGTTAGCACTTGATTCCTCCCACACAATTCTAATTGTGAATTCTCCCCAGAGAACCTCAGGGAAGGGCGAGCCCAGCCCGAGCCGGTAACCCCAGCCTGACTGCACGGACATTTCCCACAAATCACGCCCAGTTTTGCATCCCAAAGAGGAAAATGATGAGTTTTGCTTCCCTGCCCCGCAGTGCCAGAGGACGGGGAAAGCACAGAAGGTCCGGGACCCCAGAGGGAGCAGAGGGAGCAGCTCTGCCCAGCCCCACCTGCCACGGACGAGGAGCCCTCGAGGCTCAGGGGCAGCGAGGTCCCCTCCAGGTGCTGGGCCAGGTGAGCCATCACCGTGTCGATGGTGTGGATGAGGCTGCCGAACACGCGCGGGCTCTGCGAGGGACAGACAGGGGTGTGAGCCAGGGGGCGGCTCTGCACAGCTCAGGGAGCCCCCAGAAACCCCTGCCAGAGCCAGCCGGGGCTCCTCCCACCCTCAGAGGGCACAATCCCTCCCACCCAGAGAGCAACTGGCCAAAATGCTGCGGTTTATAACTTTCCAAAACACTGTTTTATTAGAAGGCTCTGAATGACTGCTGCTCCCATCAGGATTCAGCAGAATGAGGAGAAGAACTGTGCAGAATTTTTCTGTCATTTATAAAGTTTGGTATCAGATCTTTGTTGGAAGACAGGCTGAGGCACTACAGTTCGGCCTTTCTTTCAGGTTTATTTAAATGCTCCTCAGTGTAAAAGCTACTTTAACCCTCCAGGTTGAAAATTGATTCATAAAAATCTCAGAGTTAATGCATTTTTCAGTGAAAAGGAAATCTGTTTTATCAGCAATCCATTTACACCAGAGATGATCAAGGATTTGATGCTAAGAAATTAATTAGACATCGTTTTGTCTTAAAAGAGTTTTAGGTTTCAGTGAGACCTCCCTGTACTCCAGTTTCTCCTTCTCTCAGTTTAAAAGCTCTCTCTTCTGAAATCTGTGCTTTCTTAAGGTTCAAGAAAAAAGCTCAGGAAATTTCTGGATTCACCCTGCAGGTATTTAATCAGTGACAGATAATAAAATAAGATGGTGCCAGAAAGTCCCAACAAGCAAAATGATAGAGACAACCAGTCCTGTTATCACCCTTGTGAATTTATGCAACTGAAGGAAATCACAAATCTAAGCCCACTTGTCTCACCTCTGGTCCATCAATCCAGTTGGACAGTAACATAAAGTCTTCAATAGCTTTTAAAAACGCCTAAAAGACAAATTAAAACTCAATTATTTGTTAATCAGCTACTCCTCCTGGCAAGGATCCAAAGCAGATCTCTGCTAGGAATTTCCTCAGGTTTGTGCTAAGAGGACAAGCCCAGTTCCATTCCAGCCAGGGATTCACCTGTACCTGCCAGCACCCTCTGCTCTGCGCGGTGCCTGCTCAAAGGCACAAGGATTTTGTTAAAAGTCCCACCCCTGTGTAGCTCCCCAGGTGCAGCCATTACAACTGAGCTAACCCTGGGGCTGGGACTAAAGTGAACGTATTCTCCCTTTTTATCTAAACTCACACAACACCAGTAGAACCACAGAGAGGTTTGGGTTGGGAGGGACCTCAAAAGTGCCCTCATTGCAGCCCCTCTTCTGTGGGCAGGGACAGCCTGCACCGCCCCAGGCTGCTGCAAGCCCTGTTCCACCTGGCCTTGGACACCTCCAGGGCTGGGACAGCCCCAGTCCCGGGGAGCCGGGCTGGTGGGCACAAACAGAGCGAGAAAAAGGGGCCACAGAAAACGGCACTGAAAATTAAAAAAAAACCCCCACCTTCCCAGCTTAAATGTATCTATTAAAAAGCCTTCAGAGGATGAATTCTGCAAAGTTCCTCTGTGAAATGTGGAAGACACCTCGTAACAAAACCCAAGCCAGATTTGTCAGAAGCAATTCCTTACGGACGCGTGTCAGAAACCAGCAAGTTTATTGCTTATCGCTTAAATCAAACTTCCTTGTGCTGTGAGGCATGGGACAATCAGGCAGAGATAACTCTACAGAAAATCACATGCACGCTCAGTGCCTGTCTTTCAGGGAATTAGCTGCAGACAATACAGAGCCTCACCATCCATCAGACAAATGACAGAGCCCTGTGTATGATCAGGCCTCTCTCTTGTATTTACGTCCCCAAATAGCTCTGCTAAAGATAATCGTGTCCCACATTTCTGCCTGCAAATCACTTTCATGGCACACAAAGCAGCATCAGACGGCGTGAACGAGCGCCAAGCAGCAACCGGAATGATGTGGGAAGCAGGTACTGCGTCTGGCAGGATGGTGTTCCATTGGCAACGTACAGCCCTCACAAATTTGTCAGGAAAACAAAGGAAACAACGTATTAAAGCTTTTTAGGAGGGCTTTTGCTACATATTAAACTGTGATCCGTGAAATCCAAGCTTTAGAGTTGGCAAATACTAAGCTTTTCACACAATCTCTCGATTGCTGTCCGTGTCGTTTTCAGAAGGTTTATTTGTATTTTTTGTCTGAGTAAAGCGTCCTTGTCACTCTGGAATTACCCCCGGGCTTAAGGGAACAATCAGCAGCGAGGCCAGAGCTGATTACTGCAGAAAGGGCTTTCCCAGCCTGCTGGAATCAGGGAATTGGATGCCCATCCCTTTACAGCAGGACAACTTTATGTTAGCAGGACACGGCCCCTTGCTCTCAGCTCAGACTGCAGAAAATACCTTCTTGTTTTTCCCCTCTGTGGATCAGCTTGAATAAAATAAATTCTTTGAACCCATTTGGGTGGAGGTAGTGACTCCACCGCTGCCCTGGGCAGCCTGTCCCAGCGCTCGACAACAACTTCAGGGAAGAATTTTTCCCTAGGGTCCAACTTAAGTCTCCCCTGGCAGCACTTGAGGCCATTTCCTCTTGCCCTTGTTATCTGGGAGAAGAGACCCAGCCCTCAACGTCCTCCTTGGAGCGAGGGGTCCAGAGGCATTCCATCATGAGATTAACCAGACCTTTCAACTCCTTGGCTGCTGCTCAAATTCTGCTACTCCCCAAAGCAGCCACTGCTGCTGCCATGGGTGTTTTCTGCAATGAGCAAAACCTTTCAGAGCTGCACGCGATATTCCAGGTTCTGCAGGAGCTGCAGGGTCACCTGGCAGCCCTGACCTACCTGTGCCAGGCTGAGGGCCGTGTGCCGTGGCAGGGCTCTCTCGGGCAGGCTGGAGGACACGTTCTGCAGCTGCCCCAGCAGCGAGCGCGGCGCCTGGGAGCCGCCCCGGCCCTGCCTCAGGGCACTGACGATGGGGCTGTAGGCATCGGTGGGGACCTGCAGCAGAGAGGGACAAAAGTCAGCCCCAAATATCCCAAATCATCCCAAACGGCCTCCAGCAGCTGGGTATGGAGCACAAGGGGCACAGGGAGGCGAGGTTGCTTCAAAGATTGATTTTTTCATCAGCAATTCAGGTCTGTCTGCCAGGAGTTTGTGTGAGAAAGAGAGAGAAAGAGAGAGGGAAAGAGAGAGGGAAAGAGGGAGGGAAAGAGAGAGGGAAAGAGGGAGGGAAAGAGGGAGGGAAAGAAAGGGAAAGAGAGAGGGAAAGAAAGAGGGAAAGAAAGGGAAAGAGAGAGGGAAAGAGAGAGAAAGAGAGAGGGAAAGAGAGAGGGAAAGAGAGAGGGAAAGAAAGGGAAAGAGAGAGGGAAAGAGGGAAAGAGAAAGAGGGAAAGAGAGAAAAGAAAAGATAATTTTTTTCATTAGCAATTCAGGTCTACCTGCCATGAGTTTCTGTGAGCAAAGACTGATAGAAGAAGGAAAGAAAGCCAATAGAACTTTGACACTGCACAGAGCAAGAACGTGAGAATACACTGCAACAGGCAATTGTTGTGCTCTCCCTATGAGAAGTCAGTTTTCATTTTGTTCATTACACTGCTGCTAAACGGATGGAAAACAATATTCTTATTGTGGTGGGAAATTTTTTCTGATTTTAAAGGAAATGAGAGGAAAAGTTATCAAAGTGGTTTTTAGCCTCCTACATTTTCAAAGTTAATAGTAATACTTCAGACCTTGCTACTTTTTTCCCTTTTTTATTATAGTCAATATTTTGTTTAACAATGAATTTTCTTTGTGCTCCCATCTTCCTATAGTGGCTAAAACTTCTCCCTGTGCATATCCAAAAGCATTTATAATAGGGGGATGAAAATAAGTACCATGAATGAAAATTAATCAGGGAGGAGGGTCTGTAAGTCTGTGATATATGCACATTCTGCCCTTATGGAAAGGAGTTCTGAGCACTGTCCTACCGCGGGGTTTGTCGTGGTTGTCATCAGAGACCAGGGAAGTGTTGAAGAAAGCAGAACTTGCACACCTGGGGAAACACAAACACAAGTGAGAGTGTAAACAAATCTGAATTCTTTATATCAGAGACATAATTTTATATATATATTCCCACCTCAGGCTGAATCTGTTCTAACCAAAAGCAACAGATTTGCTGCTCTGTGGATTTTAGTGATTTGCAGTACTGTAGCCACACAGGCTTGTTTAAAACATTTAATTTTCTAATTCTCTCAATTTCATTCCATCATCTTGCTATAGATGAGCATTACAGTAGTTTCAGTCCTACATACTTAAATCTTTGTTTGCAAACAGGAAATTTCCAGTGTTATATCTCAATAAAAAAAGGTCAGCTGTATGTTTACAATACTGACACCCATCTTTCCCCACCAGCTCCTTCCCCAGCATTTACAGAAATTCCTTAGGGCTTGGGGTTTTTTTAATCCTATGTCTTATCAGAAATAAATAATGATTTATGGGCAGTTGTGACAATTTCATGTAAGATCTTGTTTTATTTCAGAATACATGACAAACTGGGACTGGGAACGTTGGGACACTGGAGAAATGAGGTTCAAGTCTCAGCTCTGATCTCCAGATGCTGATGTTCACTCATCTCTTGAGTCCGAATTGTCCAAGTGCCAAATAAAATCGCATCCACAAAGGCAAATTTAGAAAGGCTTTTCCACATCAGAGAATCTGTACCATTTGACTGAGAAAATATCTGACTATTTTATATCTGAGTATATAAATATATTTTAATTTTTTTATGAAATCTATTCTGTACATATTTGATTGGTGTCATCAAACCTGGAAGTCACAAACACAGACATTCTCATTTCCAGGCACGCATCAGAAACTCTGTGATAAGGTGGTTCCCAGGGGTTTAAAAGCACAGCAGGTATGGGTGTGATTGCTTTAGCTCTTGGGATCCCTGTAAGAATAAATGACAGTAAAAACTGCCAGAGAACCTGGAAGTTCCAGGTGCCCTATGGCTTTATTTCCAGGATGGAATTTTCTGATTGCTGCTCCCACTGAAGAGCCACAGCCTTTCTTGCAGTGAAAGGTTTATTATGCAGCTCCCTGGAACCAGTGCCAGGCTTTACTGGCCTGGTTCTGACGCCGATCCTTTGCAGTTTCTGTTACATTTCAGCTGATCTCTTTCCTTTTGGCTCACAAGCAAACGTGAGTTAACAAGTGTTCATCACTTCAGGTAAGGAGCTGGAACCCAAGGAAGGAGGAGTGCACACCCCAGGGCAGCTGAGAATTTCAGTGACCTTCACCCCTGGCTCCTCCTGCCTCTAAAGGTGACACTGAGGAGCAGAGGTGTCAAACGAGCAGGGGTTTGAGGGCTTTGACGGGCTGTGCCAAAGCCCCCACTCACCAACAGCAGCTGTGAAGTATTGCTGGACCTCGCGGGGGCTGAGGGCCCTCTCCCAGATAATGAACTCATCAAAAGCCCCGTTCAGGTAGCGCTTGCCCGGCTCCCCCTCGGCGCCCGTCAGGAGATCGGCGTCGCCGTAGTCGTAGAAAACCCTCCCGGCGGGGTCCGTGGTGCTGAGGGTGCCGTTGACATAGACCTTCAGCCCTTCCCTCGACTTCCAGGTGAAGAGAACGTGGGTCCAGTGAGGACCTGCAGGGTTAAAGGTCACAGCAGCAGCCGTGGGTCAGCTCCCTTCCCAGCTTGCCCGCGGGACGTGCGCACTGCCCTGGAGCCGCCTGGGGAGTGCCCAGGGTGAATCACAGAATGCTGATGCTCTGCCTGTCAATCCTCACCCCTCTGGGGAAGCCCCTGCCTTGGCAGGATGCCCGTCAGCTTTGTCTGAGCCTGGGCTCACCATAAATCCCACCTGCTGAGTGCTGCTGGCCAAGATTTGGGGTCTCTTCAACACTGCCTCCAAACCCGGCTCAGCAAGAGCAGCACAAAGGCTGCAAGAGCTGGAGAACAAGCAGACAAACTCCTCAAAAGCCCTCACAGGGTCTCTGACGTGCTTGAGAGGCAGAATACAGAATATTAATTTTCACTTGGATTGGATAATCCACAAACGCGTGAATTCTTCTTGCCATTGGCAGCTTTTCTCTTGAAGTAAGATTTCTAAACTGATTCATTAAGGTTTATAAAACTGCTGCCATGAGTCCTATTTTAACAATGTATAGATAGTCAAATGCGGGCAAGAAAATATTTATTGAGTGCCATTAGCATTACTAGAAGCCCAGATTTTGTTCCAGTCAGTAGATATTACTGCTCTCCACCATGCACAGTTTGGACAGGAGCAGTGAGATGTGTGATACACCAAAATGTTTATTAATGCTACAGCTTGGCACAGAAAACCTGACACTCCACGGAAAACAGAATCATGAAAGCACCAAGCAGCAGTTGGAGAGCTACCAAATAAAGTCTCAAATTAGCAGGCAGCAGAGAGCAGCCCCCCAGCCCTGGGATACACTGGGGCTGTCAGGGATTAATCTGCATTTTCTGCTCGGGTTTCCACCTAAACATGCACGAACCCACTGCTGGCAGTAAGGACTCCGCTCCAGAAACAACTGGAAGCTGGATCCAAGGGCTGTTGGTGAGTATGTTCTCGAATACAGCACTGCTTTTCAGTTTGCATTTTCTCTCTCCCTCCCCACACCAGGAGAATTCTTCAGCACAGATGTCTGGAGCTATTTTTATATACCCGCTTCTCTTCTCTGAAGTTGTGCTCTTCTCGCTACCTCTGTGTGTCAGAACAAAGCAAAATGTGACAAGGAAATTGCTGGGGTTTTTTACACATATAAACTTTACCTGGGGGACTAAAGCTTGCTTTCCACTTCATCATTGCACTCCCACGGGTGTAAAATTCCACGGAGCCTTCACCTTCATTTGAGCAGATTTTGAAACCACTGGAAATTACTCGTCCTCCAGAGGCAGGGAGAAGCTTGGTCTGCTGGTCTTGAGTCTTCCAGAAAAAGGAAAATGTTACTCCTGAGGAAAGCAAGGGAGAGGAGACTTGAATTTAAAAATAAAAAAAAAAAAGAAGTGTAATTAAAAATGTCCAATGTGTAGAGTACAGACAGTGGGAATGCTTTTGAGGACAGATCATCTGCTGGCACAAACCAGGACAGCATTTTTAAAGTCAACAATGCTCCAACCGCTTACACCAAATAAACAATCCCTCCCTTAGTTTTGCATCCCTTGAGCGCACGACAGCCGTTGTGTCCTGAGCAGCTTCTCTCAGCGAAACCCCGAGTGCTTTGATCACCAAAGGGCTCCCACGTTTGTTTTTGTGTTCACCAGACCCCATCAGAGCCAGGTTTAACACAGGGACCCCTCCCTGGCTCCAGCACAGCCCTGCTGCATTTCCTACGCCTGTTACTGCAGCTCTTTGCACCCTGCAGTGCACCAACGACTCCTGGAAGCAAAGGGCCGGTGTCAAGCGAAGGGGTAACTGTACATGCAGAGCCACAGAAAAGATTCTGAGGTCGCCACCTTCACAAAAACAGAAGAATTATCCCCAAAATACAGTGCAATCCTGCAAGCACACGTGGTTAATTTTGACCACAAATAATCCTGTTCAGTCCACAGTAAAATTCACTGTTATCCTGTAGGGTGGGTCAGATATTAGCAAATAAATGGAATTTCCATAAGATGGCTTTCTCTAATAAAGGTTACCCCACAAATCTTCACTGACACACAAGTGGCAAATCAGACCTCGCTCACACCTCACATTTGTTGACTCCACGCAGCTTCCCCAAGTGAGTCCAAGCCAAGGAATAAAAGAACCTTCTCTTGCACCTTTCACAAATGTTTCTTTTGACTGAAAATGCAGCTCCAGCGAGCCCAGAACTGCTCACAGAAAACCAGGGTTTAAAGACAACTTGAGAAGGAGCAAAGCTGGGGGAAGAATGTTTCATTTCAAAATCAAGAAGGATTTGTTTTCTCAAGTGAAAGTAATAGTCCTGAAATGTTGTGAAATTCAGCCTGAGAAGAGATTCTGGGATTTTTGTTTCATGGGTTGTTTATTGTGTTTCACCTGGGAAGATCCCAACACCCTTCCCGAAGGCGTTCCCTGGTTGAGTGTGCTTGACAGCACTTCCACACAGACACATCAAAGGATGGTTAAGCAACAGCAGCTGGAATAAAATCCCACCTTACCCTCACCACAGGTGCATTTGATTTGAAAAAATCAGAGACACATTCCTTAGACACAAGGGGGTTGGCTTTCCCCCTTTTTTTCTTTAATTAATACCAGCTACAGTGATTTTAGTATTTATTGTTTATAAGATTTCTTCTCCTCACATTTTATCTGCTGAACATTTCAGTGTTTTATGCCTTTAGAGTTCTTGTTTGTGAGGTACTGGGCGTGCTCTGGCACTACAAAAAACACTTATTCTGATTGTTTTGTTATACTCTAGATGTTGAAAGAATATGACTTCCTGATGATTTTTATTTGCCAGTGGCATGGACAAGAGCATGGAAAGACACAGCAGTTATCTCAAACTCCACCTGCAGCAGGATGCTGAGCTCCCTTTCTCCAGCACTCTCCGGTAACAGCCCTGCACCAGCTGCTCTCTGAGTGCGTACAAAGTTCAGCAGCAGCTCAAGCAGAAGTGATCCTGTTTCAAGCCGTGTCACCCACGTGAAGGACGGCCCAAACCAATGGCAGCAAGAAAATTCCACATTAACAACGCTGCTCAAGCCTTCGGGCTGCTGGGGTTGACAGAATGCCACCATTCCCCACGGAACCTTCCATTTCCATGGAATTTTAAGGCCCTAGTGAATGTCCTGAGTGAGTGGGCAGGCAGGTGTTTGTTTGGAATTTCACAGTTTAATCATCCTCTGTAATCAGCACTTGTCCGACCTGGCACTTTGTGATCCCAGCCCAAGAGAAAGAGAAGAAAAACAGAATGAAGATATTTAAGCACCTATGAAGCCAAATGATTCCATAACAACAGAGACCTAAAAGTTTTCCTGTCTCCAGAGACCAATCCAAAAACCCCAAACCCATTCCTGCTAGGAGGCCATGCTGAACCTGAGTAGCTGGTGATCAGTTCTAATTTAAATTGCAATTAGAAAAGACTAAATTTTCAGCAATCAACGCTCAACTGTTTTAAAAGTCAATAAAGGGTCAAGCCTGATTTTCAGACTTCATTCCAAGGAGGAAAGAAACAATGATTATTGTACAACATAATTTGGCAGCAAAAGAAAATTCAGTCATAATTAAGGAATTTCTCACCTTCAGGCCCACAAGCCTCTGGATTACTAATGCAAGAATTTCGATAGCTTCCAAAGAAGAGAAAGGTGACTCCTTTCTTTTCAGTGACGTAAATTCCTTTGTTCACCATTCCTTCTACAATATCTAAAGCAAAAGCAAAATCCAGTTTAACATTCACAGAAAGGAAAACTCCCTGGAACACGATTTTAGCAGGCTCCTATAGCTCAGATATTTATCTCGTTCCAGCCATATGGGTCTGTTACTTCTTATGTTTGTTTTTCTTTTTGGCAATTTTGTTTCAGTTTGCCGCTTTGGGTTTGTTCAGTCTCTTTGTTTGTTTCCATTGGTGAGTGGTTTGTTGTTGTATTGTCAAACACCACACAGACAGCTCTCTTATTTCAGGTTTGTAGATGTTATATCCACTCAGCTCTGTGGTTAACTGACTGTTTGACAGAACCCATACACCCAAAAATGATTATTTTAAAATAATCTGAGGAAACTTCCAGAGTTTTGAATGCCAGACACTGCCTAGAAGTGTCATTCTGTTAGGCTGAGCTAGTAAAGAAATTCTTTAACCAACTAAAAGGAAAAAAAGAAACACTCTTTTGTTACCTTTTTTGAAAGGGCAAGTTGGTGATCGAAGCCCAGGTTTCACTAAAAAATAACTCAGTGAAATACCCTTGACAAGGTGCACTCACAAGTCAGAAATAATTCTCCTTCTCAGCCAGCCTTTGCTGTGGTGTCCTTGGCACTTGGAAAGGCAATTTCTTTGTCTAATGTGGATAATGACTAATTTGCTTGTGATTTTCTTGTGTTCCCTCCCAAGGAAAAGCGCTGTTGATTCATCTCCTACCAGCTCAAGCGCATGAATCCTCTTAACAGGGAAAAAACGGGTATTTGTTTACTACAGGAACCTCACTAAGGCCTGAGAGTGCAGCTGACAGGTGATGACGGGGAGCTGTTCTCATTTCTCCTCAGTGATTTGAGCACAGAAGACAATAGGAAATCACAAACCTCCCAATCAAGGATTCTGCTGGGCTGAAATGGCTGCTCTGCACAGAGCAGTGAATACTGAATTGTTTCTGAGCAGGCAGAACGTTCATTGCTCTGTGGGATTTCCTGTCACCACCTGTGTTTCTGCAGGGACTGAGAGAACTCAGTTTGGGTTTAACACCCTTCATCATTTCTTCTGGAAAAACGTGAAGAGAAGAGCTGCTCTGAGGGAGCTCCAGCAGTGAGAAGGCATTTTCCTTTTCTGAATGAATGCAGTGAATGCAAGTTTCAATATTCTCTTAGTTCATTCCAAATCCTTATTTTAATATCAGTTTTCAGGTATCTTCCATTCCCCTTGAGGAAGAAACCTCCAAGTCCTGCCTCTAACTGACAGATAAAATTTAGTCTCTTTTAAAAACGTGACTGTGTACTGTGGAGTAAATCAGACATTTCCAAGTCCTTCTCAAGGCACTTGGATTATAAATTCATCTCTCCAGGAAAATTCCCATAAGGAAACGCTTTTCTGTTTCCATAGCACTTCCTTTGCCATTGGTGCCACTCTGTAACGTTCACATTGAACATATTTGATTATGTGAGAATTATGCCAATGGTCCATAAAGCAGATAAGAGAGGACTGAAAGGAATTAGGGTCATTTGAAGTTCATCATTAATAGAGTTCCCATTTGCCAGCACACTTTTACTGTTAGAGAGTACAAAAATAGTGGGCTTAGTACTCCAAAATAAAACTCTTACTATCTGAGCAGCCCAAGTGACAGCTTCACCATTTCCAGCCTTCTCCTTAGGTCAGGTTTTCCAGCAGCCTGGAGTGAGTTAATACCTCAGGTAAAGTGGGCACGAGGTCCCATTGCAGAGGCACTCCCAGAGCACAAATGCTGAAATTCCTGAAATCCAGTGACTCCGGGCTGCTGGGGCTCTGACTGCTCTCCTGCCTGCCAGGTTTTGCCTGGTGAGTTGTCATTTTCTGCTCTCCCTTTGATCTCCTACTGTGTGGATGTTACAAAAAAAACTTTATAAAAGGACACACAGACAGAGATTTTACTTCTCATTAAAAAAAAAAAATAACCAAGCATCATGTTAACCAAAGTTGTCATGACTGACAAGATCTCACTTCCAGGCTTTGCAAATCTTCTTTCATTTGTCTTTCTTAACGTGTCCTCCAAAAACTATCATGAAACACTAAAAAACAGAGGACTTCTTGTCCATTTTAGCCTTGAAAGACAAGAAAAAAGTTAACCTGTCTATTCTCCTATGTTCCTCTGATACGTCAGCTCTGTTTCTTTGAAGCCTGATAGAAAATGTTTATGTTTTGGAGGATCCCTGGGGCCCATCCTCCTGCGGGATTCACGTGGGGATGCCTCTCCCAGAATTCCAGCAACTCAGGTAACTATTTCTTCCAATAATGTATGACAGTGTAATAATAATATCAATAATAATAATAAACAGACTTTAGCACACGAGCACTTGAACCAAAACTCAGAGTTAACTCCGAATCCAACGTTACAAGAACCATCCACGCCTGACAAATGCAGAACAAAAAAATGAGTAAATCCTCACCTACAGTTGCAGAGAAGTTAGAGTAGGCAGAGTCATTGGTATTTACAAAGGTAGAGTTATGGGAAGGGAGCACAGTGAAGTTGTGGATTCTTAGAGCTGGGTGGAACAACAAAAGAAAATAAGCAAATAAGCAAAACAATGAATAAACACAATCAGTAATGAATTGGCCAGTTCATATCTCTCAGCACAGCACAAATCACAGATTTGTTGATGAGTGGCCTTTGAATTATCACACAGGAACTTCTCCTGAGGAGCTGGAAGTGCCCTGGGCTCCACCTGCACAAGGGGATGCAGCATCGCCAAAATGACGTTTTCTTCACAGTTACTGAGAAGAAAAAAGCTGTAAAAGATCCAGCTGCAGGCGAGGGGCTCTGAAATTCATTCCTGTTGGCAAGGAGCTCTGCAGGTACAACAGAAGTCATTGCTGAGGTTCAGGCAGTCCAGGCCCCATGTCCAGTTTGTGTCCCCAGGGAGGGGAGGTGGACGCCCCGGGGCAGGGCCAGGGAGAGGCTGGGAGAGCTGGGGCTGCTCCACCTGGGGGGCTGAGGGCTCAGGGATTTATCCATCTGTAAAAATGGAGATGGAAAAATGTGCCAGACTCTCCTTGTTTGTACCCAGTGAGCAGATGAGAGAAATGGGCACAAATTAAAATACAAGAAACTCCATCCAAATATTAGTAAACCTCCAACTTCTTTATATCTGACAATAAAGTTTCATTCTCTAAATTTTTTTTTTCTGATTTTGGAAAGTTAACAGTGTCTTGCACACTGTAATTGTTTACCCTGGGCAAGCAAATAAAGCTTGATGGAAAGCCCATGAAAGTAGATGGAGAGACATTGATTTGGAATTTAGACCAACTGAGCTGGCAGAAGGAAAAAACAAATGCTGCTAGGAAAAGAAAAATACACATAAAAACCTCCTGATAAAAATGCATGGAAAACAAGGGGCCAGATGAAAAACCTGAGTACGGCCACTTTCTTTTTATTTGCTGTATTTTGAGCTGATTGTTTCCCTTCAATTGCTTCTAGTGCTGAGATACCCAAAACATTAATTTGCTGACACACTCTCACCACACGAATGCTCTGAGAGATATAAATCTGGCTTCACACACAATGACTTCAACAAATAAAATGGATTAATGTGACGGACAGATTATGATGCTTCAAGGATTTAAGAGGAGAAACATGGAATGAAAATAATTGCGTGATATGATGAGTGGAAAAACAAGACAGGCTCTGCAATAAACAGAAGAGTTGTGTAATCAGAATGGAACCAAAACCAAGCAAATTGTCACCCGGAGTAGATTACAACAATAAAGAACACTTTTCTTGTATATCAAAGTGAAATATCAGACAGATACATAAAAGCTCTGCTGGAGGCAGCTGAAATAATATCTGTATCTGGTAAGACACAATATAAGCAACTGAGAGGAGTCTGAGCCATCCAGTGAGCACCAAAGAGAGAATTCAGCTCTGTCAGGATTGCAATGCAGAGACAAAGACCTCTGGCATCCCCTGCAAAGAAGTGTAAGACAAAATCCTCCAAACTTTTTCAGCAAAGTCTTGCAGCTGGCTCATTTATAAATTGCTTTAACACCATATCACAATAGGAGTCACAGGAGATTGCTCCTGTGAGCCAGTCCCTTTCCTGGGGTTTGTGGGATCAGGAGCTTCACTTGTTCTGCTTTATCTCTTCCAAGACACTAAAGTATTCCTGGATTTTGCTGAAAAAATTAAACAAAATTTTAAAAACAATCTAACATCAATTGTCCTTCTCCTAGAGCTATATTTCATATCTATCATTTTCAAGCACTTCCAAATCACCTTTGTTGGAACATGATTGCCAAGACAGTGCTAGGTACAGAGCACTTCACTCTTTCTGAAACCAGTGAAGTCCAGGGTCAGAAAATCACTTTAATACACTTTAAGAGGACTTATGCGGCAACCTTTGTAAGCCAAATTATTATTCTGTTGAAGTCAGTAGGAATGCTGCCATCAGCTCCTAATGGAAGCAGAGTATTGCCCAGATAGATTTCTGGTCAGGCAATTTCATTCCTTTCAGAAATTTTGTGGAAGGATAGGTCAAAGTTTAGCCTTAAAATACTCGAACACCTCCCCAGTAAAGGGATTTAGATATTTACAGATCTTTTCCCCCAGTTAGGAGCAGAGGCTGACACTGCCACTGTTGGCACACGGGTGTGGGGAGCTCCCAGGGGCCGAGTGGGGAGCACTGGGAGCGCACATCAGCAGCGCAGCCTGGGCTCGCCCGAAGGGCCGCCACACACAGCAGCTCGCCTGGGGTCTCTGCGGGGCTGCGGGTGCCAGAGGCAGGCAGAGCTCAGCCGAGCGCTCACCCCGCAGGGCCAGGGCTCCGGGGGACGCGGCAGGCTCAGGGAGCTCCTGCCCTGCAGCCCTGCCAATCCCGTTGGTGTCACTGGCGCTGGGATCGCACAGCCCTGGCAAACCACCCCGGCAAACCACCCCGCGCACCAGCGAGAGCGCTGCCCCGGCAAATCCCTCCCGACTTTGCCCAGCTGGGAAAGGACTGAACTAACAGGAGCTCGTGCTGCAAACTGCTCTTCAGGAAATACCCAGAAACAGGTAAAAATGAGTGAGGGGTATCCAGGTGAGAGCTTGCACTTTTCTTTCCACAGACGCCTCATGCAATGTTCTAAAGTGCATGAGGAGCTTGGGCATTTAACTCCTTCCAAAATCCAGAGGAAGAGACAAATTCCCTGCTGGCAGAGCCAGAGATCTCAGACCCTGAGTGTGCTAGAGCACGCTGTGCACGTACCAAACCAACCAACAATGATGGGATTTCAATGTCTCTTTGGATCATAAACCTTTTCTCTTTATAACCTCAGCAATGCACACACAGCCCATAAAACCTCGGAGAATACTCCATAAAAATCAGCTCACAAATACAGCATCATTTGGATATTGGAGCCCTGCAAAAACATTAACTGAGAAAAAAAAATCTCAACCTCTGAGCTACAGAAGTTCACCCCTTTCCTATCTCCTGCTCCCCTGCTAATCACAGCCAGCCACAGAGTGTTGTGCTGTTGCCATTGTCAGGGAATGCTTTGTCTACCTCCATTTGTATCCCGAAATTCACGAATTCCATCCACATCTTCCAATGGCCAGTAATGGGAAGCCGATGCCAGAACTTTGAAACCTTTCGAGAAACACAGGTTAAAAGATTATGAGATAAAAGACCAACAAGGTGTGTAACGAGTCTCCACAGAAAATAACCATAAAAGAGGTCAAAAGGTTAAGTAAACCACAATATTTTATGTAAATGAAGTGTGGCACACAAGCGAGATCATAAATCAAGGCAGCAGAGCAGATTAAAGCCGTATCACTGATTAACCACTGCGGAAAACCTGCTTTAAAATCCCAACTGATTTTTGTTTTAATTGCACTTAAAATGCGTGACAATCTCTGACTAAATCTCTGACTGTGTATCTGGCAGCATCCACTGCAGTAACAGCTGAGGAGCTGTAATTCCCAGATTTTACTGGGATTTCCAGCCCAAAGCACAGGGGTGGGAACGCACGAGGGAATGCTCAGCGAATATCACTGCTCCTGCTTCCTCCACAGGTAACTGGAGGCATCAAGGGAGTTTGGCTTTCCGCGAGAGAAGCTTCCAGGACAGAAAGCAGCAGATGGAGAAGCTCTCCCACCTCCCCATCCAGCAGCAGCTCTTCCTCCAGAGCCTCCTCCAGCTCCCCAAACCCAAACAACGCCTTGGGGCTGGTGGGAACATTTGGTTTTCCTGCAAGTCCTCCTTAGGAACAGGTGGACAAGCTGACAAACACTGCAGGTCCCCTCGGCTTTTCTGTCTGATGCTGACCAGGCTTTGAACAGATTTTGGGACATGGGGCCACCTAAACTCAATCAGAAGCAGGCTGCCCGAAGGTACCAAACATTCTGTGAAGATAACAATTCTATTTTAAGGGGAGAGCATTGATAGTGTAGAAAAGCATGAACTGTTTTCTTATTATCTTGCTAGCTGCAAGAAACCCTCCTTTATTTTCAAAACAATTAATTTAATCAAATGTGATGGAATAAATTTAGCATGTCCTACAGCTAAGAAAGTTTTGGCAGACATACAGGAATTTTACCATGATTTCACCACCATGGCAGATCATCCTACGGGTTTGAGTAGTTTTTTATTTGAGTAGTTTTTTCTTCGGGGGGGTGAGGAGGGGACAGCACCAAGGATGACAGGGACAAGGAGAGCAAGGATTTCTATTAATCCAAATCTGTTTTTCTCTGCCCTGCACTCATTTTTCATTCCCAATCTTTCAAGAGGCTGAGGTGTGAAGCTGACAGAGAAAAGTTTATTAAACCCCACCTCAGCTGTCAAACACTACAAAATCTCCCTACACCACACGTGCAAATTACCCCAAGTCAAGAGCAGAGTCCTTCGACTTCTGCTGCTCATCCCACAGCTGTCTTCACTTTTGAGATCAAAACATTTTGCCTGTTTGATACTTGCTCTGTGGTTTTCATGTCCTGGATACACACCAGACTTTTGTATCATGGATATGAAGATGCAAAACTTTTATTAAAGTGCCTGATGCCCAGCCTGGAGAGCATTTTGATGTCTCCATCCTCATGGTGCAGTTTCTGAGAGGTGACACAGATGGGATCCTAAGGTTGTTTTTTTTTTATTTTAAATGCAAAGTTGATAAAATTGCTAAACTTCACAACAAGCAATTGCAGATCTGAGGAAACAGAACTCAAAGTTCTGCATCTTGTGAGGATACAAGAACTACTCGGACTTGCTTCCAAAGCCAGCCACACCAGAGATATCTAACAAATGATTCATAATTGAATTCATTAATTCAGGATCTATTCTTAGCCCACCTAACCAAATGTTTGCCGTTGTCATAGAGGTTTTCCCTCCACGGCCAGACGGGATGGGGATGTCCCGTGGAAATGGCTGGGGTTCTGTGGTTCCCATCTCCTGGGGAAGGCACAGAGGGGCACAGCTGCCAGGACAAGGGCACTGCCAGCCCAACACGATAAGGACCCACCAAAAAAGCACGCACAAAACAATCTGAAAATGCAGGGCAACCCAAACTCAGCCGAGACCTCTGGCAGTGAATTCCTGTTGCCCTGAATGCAAAATCCTTTCCCCAGGCAGGGACCCCGCTCAGGACAAAGGCAGGGCTGGGTCAAAGCCGGGCAGCAGAGCTGGCACTGATCCCCGCGCCCGAAACCAGCGCTGAGGAGCCCACCCACCCAGCGCAGGGGGTCCCCCCTCTGCTCCATCAGCCAGACACCCGCATTTTTAGGAAATAGAACCCTTTTTCTTGGTTTTGAGCAAAGGTGGAGCAAAAGAAATGAATCAGGCTGAGGGCTCTCCTTTAACAGACGCGGCCTCCCCCCCTCGCTCTGTGTTCTACTTGAGAATAATTGCATGTGGTTAAAACTGAGAAGCACAAAGCAATACATGGACTGCTAAAGCAGTAAAATTGTGCTTGTACACCACCATGAGGCTTGAGGTTACACTATTTATATCAACAGAAGAATTCTGCAGTTACACACAGACCCCTACGAGCTCCGAGTGAGAGTTTTTACATTGAAAACAGATGAGGAATCCTTGATGTGCTCTGTAACTGATTTAAACCCGAGTGTGAAGGCTGGGAGGAGGGGAGAGGGCTTGAAGCCAGGCCAGAGGACGGCAGAGAGTACAAGCTGGCAAATCCAACTGTAAATCATCGAATCCAGAATGCTCAGCATTGAGGGGAGAAAAGAAGAGAGTCTGTGCAGAGCTCTGATACAGAAACTTACACTCAAGGAAAGTAATGACAAACAAGTCTATGTAGGATTCTCCACATATCAAATACAAGACCGTTTTTTTCTCCAAATGTATTTCTACTCAGAATATCCAGTGGAGAGGGTACTGAATTTACAGTGACTGGGACAGTCTGGTACTTTGGGCTATTAATTTTTAATACAGAGCTGACATTCAAACATGGGCTCGGTTTCTTTGGGGCTACTAGGGAAATTAAAAAAAAAATACAAACTGAAAAAAAAAAGCAAATAAATATTTAAGCACGTTGTCATAAAATGCAAATAGAGCATTCCTTACCTGGGTGTTTGGGTAGCTGGGAATAGTTTCCATACACCTGCACATAAAACATTAAATAATGAGACACGGTGAGGCAAAACTTGCTAAGAGGAATCCAAATATCTCAAAACTGACCAGATTCAGAATATTACCTGATATTTCTGCTGAAATAAAATCAGCAAAGAATAATGGCAACAAAGTAGAGATAATAAACTCTCCATGGTCTATGTAAGGTTAAAAGTACAGTTGAAATCAAATTCCTGTAAGATTTCAATCATAAGTTTTCCGTTGCTCCTTTTGGTATTAAAAAGTACATTTTCCATGCAGGTTCAAAAGTCTGTTCCTTCACTGATGGCAAAATATCCTTCCAGACCTTCCAAGTAGTGTTTTCTTGCTTCACCCTTCGATATCTTCATTTAACTCTGAGTAAATTACCGCGAGTGGACGAAAATTCACAGAAACGTGCAGCAAACCCCGAAGTTGTGCAGTTCCGTGGGAAGGAGTCAGACACTCCCGTGACGATCTGTGCCGAAAAGAAAAAGATCTCGCTCGCAACTTTCTGCCTGTGCTCGTCTCTTCCCTGCAATTCCCCCCTCGTTGTCTGAGGTCCGGAGGCAGCTGGAGCTGTGCTGGCAGGGAAAGGCACTTCCTGAGAGCACCTCGGGCGGAAAATGAGCTGTGAAACGAGCCAAAATGGGCTGGAGTGGGCTGGAACGGGCCAAAATGGGCTGGAGTGGGCTGGAATGAGCCAAAATGGGCTGAAATGGGCTGGAATGAGCCAAAATGGGCTGGAATGAGCCAAAATGGGCTGGAATGGGGTGAAATGGGCTGGAATGAGCCAAAATGGGCCGAAAAGAGCTGCGAGCCGCTGTCCCGTCCCGCTGGCGTTGGCAGCCCCAGGGCAGAGCGGACCCTCCCTCCCTCCCGGGTGGGGACCCCGCTGATGTCTCGCTCTCTCCCCCGGCCCTGTCCCACCCTGGACTCTCTTTATTTTCCATTTTTATCCCGCTGCTGCTCCTGCTCCTCTCCGGGTCCCGAGAGCAGCCAGGGGAACCCAGCGCGGAGCTCCAGCGAGGAGGGGACCCAAAATGACGGGGGGCAGGCGCTGGGTGCCGGCAGCCCCCGCGGAGCCCCGGGCCCAGGGAGGGATGCGGGGCTGGGGCGCGGCAGCGCCGGCACCGGGAGCCACCCGGGCTGTGGTGTCCCAGCTCGGCAGGCAGCAGGGCGGGGGCCGGGGGCTGCTCTGGGACCAGGGAAGGGTCCCTGGGCTCTGGGTTCCTGTTGGTGGCACTGGCTGGGCGCTGGCACGAGGTCAGCGTGACCCAGCAGGTGACAATCGGCCTGCAGTGCCACCTGCAGCAATCCCTGCAGCAATCCCCTGCAGCAATCCCCTGCAGCAATCCCTGCAGCAACCCCTGCTCCGTCCCCTGCAGCTCACTCGGGGCGATGGCTGAAACAGAAAACCAGCAAAGGCTGCAGCTGACATTTACCAGGAAGGGACAAACAACCCCAAGTTAAAGCCTGGGTAGTAACTACCTGAACGCAAGCAGAGGAATAATCGCTGAGGGAATGTTTGGCCCTGCGGAAGACAAACCATTTGTAACAGTTTTCTTCCCTTGTTATCACAGGAATCGCCAATTTACCGCATGAGAGCTGGTGCATAACCGGGATTGAGATATTTCGGCAAACACCTTAGAAAGGAGAATTTTAAGATTCAATCTAATAGATTTTGTAAAACTTCTCTAACACCACAGTCTCTACCAACACATCAATAAATATTGCGGGTTAAAATGACTTTCTGGTCAAGCTGTTTCTGCCAGTTACAGGTGTTGTTAACAAGTGATTACAGCTGATGCAGCAACACACACCCACTGATATTTAACTGTGAACTTTTCTGGTGATAGACATCCCAGCCAAGTACTTGGAGCAGGGATTTTATTTAATTCACTCACACAAATCTCCCCACAGCTGTATAAACTCATTCATCTGTCCTTTGCTCCAGGGAACTGCTCAGATGTGCATAGGTGCAATTTCGTTAGGTTTGCACTTTAAAAAATCATTTGCCAGCTGCATCACCTTCAAAGAGACTGAAGAATGTTTCTTTCTCTTTTTCCTTGATGTATTACAATCAAATTATGGTAATGGGTGATACTAATTACCCAGCCAGGGAGATTCTCTTGAAATTCAACAACACTGGAGCCTCCCGGTTCTGGAGGAAAGCAGGAAAATACAAACGTCACTTAAAGCCAGAAGATCTTTGCTTTAAAAATTGCAAAAATGGATTATCTATAATAGTATCATATTAATCTGTATTGATGTCGTGGATGGAGATGAGTCTGAAAAGGCAGAGCTGTGCTTTTCCCTAAGGTTTCCAGCACACAAATTCTGTTTTCCTGTGGGAAGCGCTTCTAAACCTGCAAAGAACCGTGGAAGTGCTGAAAAAACCCTGAGAGGCAGCAGGAACTGAGGCTCTGCAGCTCTCACATGAACAACTCTCTCTGAAATATCAGATAAACACCGTCTAAATACCCATAACCCCTCCCAAATACCCTAAACACCCTCTAAATAACCACAACACCCGCCAAAATACCCACAACCCCTCCGAAATACCCGAAACACCCTCTAAACACCCTCCACATACCCTAAATACTCTCCAAAATACACTAAACACGCTCTAAATACCCGAAACACCCTCCAAAATACCCAAACAGAGGGTGCCACCGCAGGGCTGCACTCCGCAGCACAGATCAGGTAATTAAGGATATTTTGGTAAATTCCTCAGCCAGGGCACCACTCTGGTGAGAGCATTGCAGGAAATCTTGAGCTGACAGTGCTGGGAAGGACAAACTGAACAGCTCAGGCTGGAGAAAAGGAAAACAAACACAAATCCTGGAGTTAATTCAGCAGGGCTAACACTATCATGGAAAAATATTTTTCTAATTAGGAATATGAGAAGTAGCTGGTTGGTGCCAGAACACAAAATACAGCGTTTTGGCAATAAAATTTAGGCCTAGTCAAATGAAAATACTTTTATTGTGCAACATATGTAATATTAAGCTGATTTAATATGTATATATAGATAGATAGATAGATATTCCTTAGGAAAATGTTAACACACTGATGATTCAATGACCAATTAAGCAGGCAGATAAAACCATACAATAAATTATACATTTAAAGTTTCCTTAAATGAGGTCCCGGTTCCTAACTGATAGCTATTGGATCAGCCCTTTTATTGTCTATTTACTCTTCATTGGACTTTTCTGTATTGTAGCAGCGCCTTGAACATCTTATTCCACACACTGAAGAAAACATTTGACTTTTGCAAAGTAGCTTAGGCTTTTGTGCCAATCCCAAAGATTTAATTTAATCAAATCTTTGATTATCTGAGCCTTAATGCCAAGCTTACATAAAATTGGATAATTGTATAAATAAAACATTTTACAAATCCCTTTTTTTTTATGTGATTAAGCCAAATCCTTTTTGCCAGAAGCCACTGTCTGCAACGGGGCGTGTTTGGGCATCATTCAGGTAGTCAGATCTTCTTAATTACACAAATATTAAAATAACATTTCTAATATTACATGATAATGATGAATAATCCCTAAACCACGATAAACACTGCCTCTGGGGTTTGTGCCAGCTTTTCTCTCAGTTTTACAGATTTGCCTCTCGCTCCTCAGGGCAAAAGCAGCTCCGTGGAGGTTTCAGGGGATGCTCAGTGGGAAGCTCACCAGCCCAGCAGGAGAAGGCAGCAGCCGGAGGAAATTCCTCCTCAGCAGGAGCATCTGAGCTTCTCACAGACTTTTTTACACCAAAGACCCCTCATCCCACGGCCGTGACAGCTCTGGCTGGTGTCGCTTCCTCCTTCAGGTCTGAGTGACAGAGCAATGAGAGGGTGGGGACAGGAATGATCAGGGCTGGCTGAAGAGTTGGCAGAAGCTCCCAAATCTACACTTTTATTAAAATCTGAGGAGCCATCAAATCTGAAATGCAACTCATTAACTAATTTAAAGGCATGGAAACTGAATTCCAGAACAAGTAACATAATTTCAGGTGCTGAGCTTTGGCTCTTGGGCCAACACATGAACCAAACCCAGCACAAATTCTCCTCCATGACCTCTCTTAACTGTGATTTCTCTTGGTTTGATCCTCACTCTGCTGCAATGCTGAATAATCTGAATAATCACTTACATCTGTGGGCTGGAACAGTCATCCCAAAGATCCTAAAGTCACAAGACCCACCCTGGAATCATGGAACTGCCTTAAAACATATTTTCAAAACAATAAATGAAAGAAAAAAATCCCATTTGTATCTGCCACTGTTCTTAATGCATACTACAGGAGAGTAAAGTGGAATAAAATCAACCATTCAAAATGTGATTTTGACTATGAAAATGGATATGATATGGAGATCAAAGAAATCCCCCTTTCTTTTTCTAGAGGATTTGTCAGCCTCTCAGAGATTTTCATAGGCTCCTTAAAGAAATGTCATTTTCAGATGTCATTGCAGCTAAAGATGACTAATGCAACTGTTTCATATCCTCTCTAATTAGTTAGAAATAGTAATTTTTCAAGAGATGAAGTGTTTCCCTTTTGGGCTCCAAGACTTTTTTAGTGTCTGCAAAGTCAGCTGGGACAAAGAGCAGGAGATGGGAACACCAAGGAATACCCAGCACATCAACCTGTGGAGTTCCATCGGGAAGAAACAGTTCTGTAGTCAGGCCAGTATCTGTGGAAATAGCATTACAAAACCTGACACGTCAGATTTTCACCAGCCAGGGATGGATGCCTTGTATTTAGGAGGAGGATTTTTTGCTCAGAGAGAATAAAACCATTAATCCTCTGCTAGTAGTGAACCACTGGGAGCCAGTATCCACTCCACAGACGGCAATGAAAACACGAACAGGCCCGGAGAAGGTGATTAACTAGAGCAGACAGCACTGTTTGCTCCATAATGAATACCTGCCGTGTTCTGCTGGAGCTCCAGGCCAGCACAGGGCTCAGGTAGGAGAGCACAGGTAGGAGGGGCTGCAGCCACAGCCCCCAGAGGGCACTGGCAAAACTCAGCTCAGCTGGAAGAACCCCAGAAGTGGCAAGAGGAGAGGGCTTGTCCTGGGCTGAGCCTTTCCAGCTGCAACACAGAGTGTTCTGCGTGCCTAAATCATGGTCAGCTCTCACCTGTCACCAAAGGCCCTGCTGTTTTTAAGGAGAGCAGAGGAAACCATCACAGAGCTGCTCTTGTAGACACCCCAACTTCAGAGCTGAGGGTCTGTCAGGAGGAGCATCTTCCTCCCCTGTTTAGATGTCTTTACAGCAAGACAGGAACTATAACACTCAGGACCCCAATCCTCCAAGCCTTCTGCTCATTTTGCTGTTCGCAGCATAACCTTGCTACAAGATGAACCCCTGAATGACGTGACAGGGTAGATTTTACTATTGCACACTCCTCACGACCTTTATCAGCACTTGAAGGTCGGCTTTTTTCCCCAGGTGAAGCTATACTTTAGTCCAAGGTCAGTTATCAATGTGTTGGCTGTCTTCACGTAACAAGCTGCGATTTTAACAGTTCTTCAAGCTACGTTTGATGAACGGTGGGAAGGATGATGGCACAGGAGGAATAAATGCCCCTGCAGAGCCCGGGCTGGGAGCGTTTGACGCTTCTGGCGAATTTCACCAAAAATCCATGTCCAGAGCCCGAGCTGCGCCGGGCGCGGCCGCCACCGCGTGGCCGAAGTGGGAACTGCGGCGAACGGAAGGAATAACAGGGAAGCGAACGAAAGGAGCCAAAAGCAACGGAGAAAACGCACCTGGGGAGCTGCGAGCCCTTCTCACTGCGCACACCTTCCTCCAGAAGATTCTGTTACTGACAGCTTTGCCACTCATTCCCTCAGCTGCATGTTGGCCGGGCTCAGCCTGGCCCGGGACAGGAGAAGGACACTGGGTAAAGTTTTCTTCTTAGATGTTATAGATCACCACAACCTCGAAGACCTTCCTGTTTATGACTATTTTACAGTTGGTTTTCAGAAATAGCAACTCTGAGCAACCCAGAATTGCCTCCCAGACACCTGGACTATATTGATACCATTCAATTTTGAATGCTTGTATTGAATATATTAAAACCATGAGTTTATAGATAAGTTTGATCCACTTAAACTTCTGGTAACGTTAATACAAATATGAATATTTGTTTATAGTATTGTTTGGGGAAATTTATCATCATAGTCTCAACTTTTTTCCCCATCATGTCAGTAGAATAAATATGGGAACCTGATTCTTTTCATGGCAGAATTCCAGGATCAACAGCAAGACAGACATCAATTATTACTATCCAAAACAAAATCAAAATCACCAACCTATTCCTATACTAAACCAGAGCTCTAATACAAACACTGGCCCATTTCAGAACACTGCAATTTGGGGGAAGTATCATTCACTCCCTGAACTCTCACTTCACTTGTTGAACCAAAGACAATTACACACACAAGCCAATTAAAAGTATTTGCCTGGTACACTCCAGTCTGTAAGCCCAGAGGTTTGGGCTGTGCTAGAGCTGTGGTGTAAGTAACAGCTTTGTGTGCCAGTAACCAGACAAACAAAGGTATTTGGGCTCATCAGCAGGACCCTCCAGTCTGCTCTCTGAAGGAGCTCCTGCCTAGGACAGCACACTCACACCCTCCAACAGCACATCCCCAGCTGAGTGTGCCCACCCCGGGCAGCTGCAGAGGGAACCAGGAGTTACAGAAACCCTGTGGGGGATGCTCACACAGCAGCCTGGGCCAGGAAAAGCCAAACTTCTCAGCTCAGTGCAAAACCCAGCACACACGCACACAAAGCCAGGCTATAAATGAACGCTCCCAGGTAAAAACAGGGATCAAAGCTGCAGTTCCAGCATCTCAGCTCCCTGTAAGACACTGCTATCACTCCTGGCCTAAAAGGGACCAACCAACTGCTGCCAAAAAGAGCTCAAGATTTTGTTTTCTTTAAATCCAACCAGTAAAAACTCCTTAGAATGGCTATAGATAAAGAACCTGAACTGAGCAATCTGCATGTGCATTTAAGACTACCTGCATTATTTAAAATCAACAATTAACAGGGAGTAAACAGAATAAATATAATGCTGCAAGTGGGCTTTACTCCACTCCCCAAACACTGCAAATTGAAGAGATTCCTTTACATCAGGATTAGTGTTCCTAGCTATTTCAGAGCTGGACTTTTCTGGTCTTGGGAGTAGCACTGAAGGTAACAGAGCACAGCTCCCACCAGTGAGAGCAGTCTTTAAGCAGCTTTTTTCACCTTTGCTGCTCTGGAGTCACACCAAGGACAGAACCTGTGTCAAGCAGATGAGCTGTAAAGATGACACCACTGAAGTGCTGTGAAACCAAACACAACCCCAGTGCTGCTGCCTTTTCCTCTCAAAGTGTGTCAACACTGCAGAAGTTTTCCATTCTGTTCTCAAGCAATTGTTTCCAGAAGCGGGAGCCTGCAGACAAAAAGCTCCCACCCCTAGTAAAGCAGCAGCAGCCAAGCCAGCAGGATTAACCAGGACCTGCACAGGGAATTAGTAACACTAAAGCAAGAACCTACAACAGAAAATTAGAGCAAGGTTATGCAGCAAGAAGAATCAATGAAACATTAAGTGGGAGTTTGGCCCTTTACAAACACCAAGTATTCAACATGCCTCATTTCCATCCAGGAGCTCCAAGTTTTAAACACGCACTACTCAGCTTCTGAGAAGCCAAAAAAACAAACCAAAAACCCCAACCATCCCAAGAATTCCCAGCTTGAACTAACTTAAAAATGACTCCTTTACAGCAACATTGCACAAGTAATAATTGTAGTCCAATTTTTGCTACTGGGTAGCAAAAGTTGCATATTGAAGTAATTCATGTACACAAACATGCAAGTTAAAAGGAATAAATGAAATGCTCCACTTTATTAAGAAACCAAAAATACAAAACTGAAGAGTTCAAGGCTTCATGTACTCCAACACTACTGAAAAAAAAAATCCTAAACTTAAAGTTTTGCTTACTAGCAGTACTAATATTGACCAAGATTCATCTCTACAAGGTAGTGTTAAAAGTTGACATTTTCCACCATTTGTGCTGTAATAAGCCAGTTTCAAATTAAGAACTTGGTGCAGTTACAGTAAAGTCTAGATGTTTAAATCACTGTGGCTTCAGTTAACACACCACTGGGCAGGCAAGAGCTTTTTAGCTCAAGCCATGGCTGTTTCCTGGTTAGGGAATTTGAAGATGCTTAGAGTTGGTTTAGCAGCTAAAGCTCTACTGCTGTTCCATGCAAAGACACAGCTGAAGTCACCTGCCAGGCCTGGCTGCCAAAACCAGCTCTGCAGGAAGCTGCAGAGCACAGCAACAGCGAGGAGCTGAGACTGCAACTGCAGCACGTGCGAGCAGAACTGCAGGCTGGGCTCTGCAGCCATGCTGCACCACGAACCTGCCCTTGGCTGGGGACGCTGCTCCAGCCAGGCCACACCAGCAGCACTGCTGGAGCTCTGCCTGGCACTTCAGCTTGCCTCACATGCTGCAGCTCTGTGCGCCAACAAAAAAGGAAAGGTTAACTGTTAGCTCTGAATTAGCAAGAGGAGCATCATAAGAGAAGCAGAAGGAAAACAGAATGAGAAATGCAGTAGTAGACAATCAAGTATTACCCTCAAATGAAGAACAGAAGACACTTTGAACAGTTTTCCTAACAATGCATGGAAGTTCACTTGCTTAGAGATACTTGAAATACAATTTTATTACCTAAACAAAAGAATGGGAATGACAGAAACAAGATTTTCCACTTAACACTCTGATGTGACTGCAGCAGTCTTACATTTGAAACTTAAAAAGGGAAGTAATTGCAGTCCAAAAACAGCTAAATATGCAGGTCCAAAATATGAAGGGTTTTTGTTTTGGTTTTTTTTTTTCATTTTGTTTTGTTTGTTTTTTTTTTTTAAACTGCCACATTCACTCCGAAGCCCATTCATCTCTTTCAGCATCCCAAAGATTAAGCACATGTTCTGCTCAGCTAGATAATAAAGTGGCAAACACGCTGCACCACTGACATCACAGGACAGTTGCCTATAAAACTAGACTTCTGACGCTGGGCTCCAGCTTCATCCCTCACAGGTCATCATCTTCATCTGGCAGTGCAGTGGTCTGAGCAATCTGCAACAAACAAGGTTACACTTCAGAGCTGTTCTCCAGCTAGGAGTGTGCAGCAGTTACCAGGCAATCGCCTGCCCCTGTGCCCTACTGACCTGTAAGTCTTGCTCATACTGTGCTGCCAGTGCTGGGTCCATAACAACTTCAGGAGGTGCGAGCGCAGGCATGGCAACAAACTCCAAGTTGGGATCTCCAATTAGCTTCCTAGCAAGCCACAGGAAAGGCTTCTCAAAGTTGTAGTTACTCTTAGCTGAAATGTCGTAATACTGAAAAAATAACATATTAGACGTTATTTTTAAAACCCTCTCACATTTAGGACATACCAAGATTTAACACACCATTAACTCTTTCACCTCATTTTTGACTGCATGGCTTTTGTTAGCATTCTCATAAGCAGCTATGATCTAAGTGTCTGGAAACAAACACTTTCAGGCAGAAACTTTTAACCGAAAGGTACCAAATCTCATCAAGGATGAAACTTTCAGGAGGCAATAGTGCCTCTGTCCTTCTCCTGTGATGTGATCTATTGCAGTCTCAATGCTCTCATGGGATGAGATTCTGAGCAGTTAAAGCCTAATGCACAGAGTTCTTTAAGAACTTATCACAGCTTCTGCTCCAGGCCAGTGATGATCATCCTTAACATCACTTCCCCCTCCCCTGAATTTTGGTTTGAAGAGCCAACAGATGTGGGGCTGCCTACAATGACAGAGGCAGAGCACTCAATGGCCATCCAAAACCCAGCTGCAGACCCAACCAACTGGATTCCTCCTGACTTACCTGGAGATTCTTCTTCCTATGGAACACAATGGATTTTGCCTTGACTTTTCTGTCCTTAATATCCACTTTGTTGCCACACAACACTATAGGGATATTTTCACATACTCGTACCAGATCTCTATGCCAATTAGGTACATTCTTGTAGGTGACTCTCGATGTTACATCAAACATGATGATGGCACACTGAGCTGCAAGAGAAGGAAAGTCAATGACACCAGGAGTAACCACCTGCTTTCAAGATGGCAGATGAGGAACCCAGAGATCTCCCACATTAGGGTTAAGCATCTGCATGAACTTTTCCTTCTCAGTATCACAGTTCTGACAGCTCCTGTTCTGTAAGCAAGGTCAATACACGAGTCCAGAGAACCTGACCCATGACTGTGTCACCTCACATCCATGCTGCCCATCTCACAACAGCTGCATCACTGAGGAACATGGTGTTGCACCACATGAGAACACACAAGATTATAGAAGCCAACTTGGATTTGCCCAAATATCTGCCAGAATCAGCTAACATCTATTTAAATCATCTCAGACACGCTAATGAGGCTTCTGTGGTCCACATCTCAGGATGCCCTTGTCCAGAGCAGTTTCTCAAAGAACTCAATAATACCTTACAAAAATAAGATATTATAAAGATATGCAGGTGAGTGAAGTGGCACAGGACAGATCTTTGCTGAGCAGAGGAAGGAACGCTGTCTGCACTTTTTCAGAGAGACAAGCAGACTCTGGCATGGAGATTTCCAATTTCCTCACTGTATTGATAATCTTAAGAGTGTCTGTGTTCCAGCCCTTGCCTGAGCACAGCAACACAGACAAAAATCTGCACTTACTGAAGGACATGTTTTCCCCCCTTAACCACCAAATGTCACCAGCAGTATGTGGCCGTTAAAGGTGCACCACTTTCATTAACACCACAGCCTACAGTAATACAAACCATAGCATGTTCCCACACTAGCCCAAGCTGTCTGGCAAAGGACATCAGCCTACCTACATGAAAAGCTGAAGTCTTCTAAACCAGCTCATCACTGCAGCCACACTGACAGCTTCCAGCATGGCCAACATGAGCAGAATGAAGGACTGAACTCTAAGAGGTACAGAATTGTCCCCTCCCCACATCTTACCTTGGATGTAGTAGCCATCACGCAGGCCACCAAACTTCTCCTGGCCAGCTGTGTCCCATACGTTAAATTTAATAGGGCCTCTGTTAGTATGGAACACCAGAGGATGAACTTCAACACCCAGCGTTGCTAAGGAAATAACAAAAAGCAATGCATTTAGCAAGTCATGGATTGCACATCCATTTTTAAGATACTAAAGCTCAAATGCTTCTTCAGACATACCTACATACTTCTTTTCAAATTCACCAGTTAAGTGACGCTTTACGAATGTTGTTTTACCAGTGCCACCATCACCAACCAGAACAAGCTGTGCACAGATAAAGGAAAAGAGTCAGAGCAATACATTTTGAGACATTTATCACTCATTCTAGTACAGATACTGTTTATCACTGCAAAGAACTTAGTTCCTACAAGGTGCTGTAAACAAAAGACAGAACTCCCCATGAAGCAGCTCCCTGTGCTGGGAGCCAATTTGTTAAGCCCATCCATCATGTTGTAACTCTGCTCAGTCTCACCCAGGCCTTGTAGGTAAAAACTGCAATGCACTGTGAATATGGTTCTACTAAACTACTACAAGAGACTGAATCAAGAATATTTAGGGCTTCCTACCTGAATGTGACCAGATTTGGAGAGGAAATAATTAAAACACTCACTGGAGAAACCCACTGTTATTTTACAATTAAAAAACCTAACAAAACCAAAAACCCACATACATTTGTACCATGAACTGGAATACACTAGGCAAGCATTGCAGGAAACACAAGCAACAAGCTTCAAGAAGCAGTCTTCAGGACTTCTGGCTGTTAAGGTAACAAAAAACACCACCAACCCACCAGCCACCAGAAGATTCTCTTCTGAAACACTTGAACAACTAGCACATTACAGAAAGCAGGCTATTCTAATTCACCCAGAGCACCTTCAAAGTAAACTTCAGTTCTCAAATCTAAAAACCGTTCTCTAGGCAAAGATTCATTAAAATTTATTAGACTGAACTACAGGTAGGCCAGATTGGCAAAGTTCAACAGACTCTTTTTGTGCAAGTCGTCTGCAACACTACAATAAATCACCCCAATTAAGGAAAGACCAGCACTTCAAAAACAAACCCACCATCCACGTTGGCACTGGAGAGTCGCTCCTGCTACTTTCCTAGTGAAGGAAAAAAAAAAACCCCAAACCCAACCTGCGAGGCACTCCCTTACCTTAAACTGCACTTGGGGCTCTCCTTGGGCGGCCATGCTGGCTCTGCGGGGGAAATGGCAGCGTGTGAGAGCGCTGAGCGCGGGGAGCGGCCGCGGCCCCGCCGGAAGGGGCCGTTCGCAGCTCCGGGCGCGCTCCGCTCGGCCCCGCGTGCTCCGGCCCGCCCGCGTG
>WEKY01015749.1:71900-113685 GCA_013390045.1 Picathartes gymnocephalus
CTCCCGCCGGGATGCCCCCGGGGGTCTGGCAGCAGAGTTCCGCCCTCTGCCATTTCCATAGCGCGCCCTGCTCCGCTTCTCCCTGGCCGCTGCCCAGCGGCTTGGGCGGCACTGAATTCCACTAAATTCCCCCCTAATTCCGTGCCGGAGCCGCCCGGGGTGTAGCGGGGTGGGTTTGTGCGCCCGGCAGCTCTTGGGCCCTGGTGCGGCAGGAAAGCGCTCGGCAGGCTCTGCTTTCCCCGTGTTTACAAAATGGTAGCTGCTTCTGTTTATACGCTCTTTTCCTTTCCCTTATTTGTGCTTTGGAAACAGTATCCTAAAAAAGAAGGGAGAGCTGGGGACAGGCACCATCAGTCTGTCTGCAACAGGATACGGCTTGGGTAAAATAAAAGGATATTTGAGGTTTTTTGTTTGGGGTTTTTTTGTTTTCCTGGAAAGAAATGGAAATGGAGAACAGGCGTTCCTGTGATAGTTCCAGTATTCCATGGATACGTAGAAGTTGGGCTGTGTTGAGCTGTATTCAGGTCTGGGCCTCTTTCATCTTCTGGATCACAAAATACATTTTGGAAACTCCATCGCTAGTGATGGAATTACCAGTCTCTTTGTTTTCCTCTCTGAAAGGATGAATTGGCATCGGGAAAGTTTTAGGATGATTAAATTACAGTTTCTCTACCAGGAACGCTGTTTTGGAGTCATGCCAAAAAAACAGTGTAATTTCTTTCAGGTGTACTTATTCCCTTTCTTAGTTTCTAAACATGCCCAGGCTGTGGGAACTCGTGCTGAATTTCGGTGCTGCTGCATGCTTCCCTGAGAGAGGAAGCAACCAATAGCGATCCAAACCTGCTTTATAGTTTATAAGCCTATATCCATAGACTTAATCCTGTTCTATGTTTTTGTAAATGGAAGACACCAATTCCACACCCTGCCGCACCCCCCATTGACAGGGTTAAAAGTGTTTAATGCAGCTGTACAGAGGAGTTTTTAAGCCATCTTTAGTATTTGACATCTGAATACATTACTGCAGCAGGCTGCTGTTTTAAATGTATATTGGCCAGTATTGCTGAAGTGCTTCGTATGTTCATTGATGTCATTTTCACTGCCTGGAGAATTAATAAATAGCTTAGAGACTTAAAAGTCTTTTTTCTAACGAACGAAATACTTAAATAGCAAATGAAGCTGAAAGTTACTGAAGATCTAGTCTGTGTTTTATCACAATTATAAGTGTGAGTTGACCTGAAGTTTTGTAAAGTTGCATATCCAAAGGAGATGGATATTCCCATTTCCATGGGGATCTCATTGAAGTAGCAGCTTCCATCTTACATCTTTATCTGAAATCTCACAAAAATAATGATTTTGTGGTTTTCCTTTCATAGAATAAATGCTTTGAACAGAGATGCTTGACACATGGATAGGATGCTCTGAAAAGGAATAGTGGATCTGAAGAAATAAAGGGTTAACACTTGTTTGTCTTTTATTCAGTGTTCAGGTTTATTAATGTAGGTTCATTGTATTTCATTTGGCTAAATTATTAAGAGTAGAACATAGACTTTGGGGTGTTCAGACAGGCCTAGGCTTGCAAGGTCTTCACAAATAACTGTAGCTTGCCTCTTTTCCTTAACGTGAGGATTTCATTGTGTTCTCTGCTCACACCTCACCTGTCAGCTCCCTGCACCCCTTCTTCCCCCCAGAACTGCTGTGGTCCACGAGGAGTCTGAAAGATCCCAGCCTACTCTGACCTGTTTAACTGAGCACACCATTGCCTTCAGCAGAAACTCTAATTTCCCATGTCCTCGTTTGTGTGTTCCTGGATTCTATAGGGCAGCAAGCACAATATCTTGTCTTTAGTGTTTCCTAGATCCTTATAAAGAAGAGGGTGAAATGCTACCTGTCGGTGTTTGTGCTTCATTAACACAACATTAACGTGGCTTTCAGGTATTTTTGTTAATACACTGTGTTTAGACCGTTAAACGGTTGCTGCAGAAAGAAGTGGTTGATGACATGCAGATTATATAGCCTTCAGATAATGTTGCTTCCTCTTGTTTTCTTAGCTCAAAGAAGTTTTGTAAAGTACATGCTTTTTCAGAAGATAGGAATGATAATTGTATTTGTTCAAGTTCAGGGGGTTGTTTTAGTGTCATTTCTAAATTACTTTAAGCAGGCCCAGTTGAACTTATTTAAGGTGTTTGAATTGTGCTTTAATACAGTTAATTGGACAATTGAGCAGATCGCAGACTGGTTTTAGTTATTTTGAGCACCAGTAAGTGTAAGATTAAAAGGTTCTCTCTGATCCAATACATGGTTTCCATAGTGGTTTGAAGTAGATGTTTAGGGAAGAAGAAAATGAATAATTCATAGCTATGATTGCAAAATATGCTCCCAGCCTTCAGTGGTTTGCTGTTCACAGATGCAAGTCCATCTTAAAATGGCTCTAAAAGAGCTGTACAGTCTGTTCAGATGTTAAGTTGAGCACATTTGACTAAGCTCAGGTATTACAAATAGATGTCCTTTTAAAGGTCTGTTAATAAACCTCATTGGTACTTCCTTTTTGTTGTTTAGTCACTTCAGAACAAGGTTAACCTCTGCTCAAGCAGAGTGATGTTTCAGATCTCAGGTTTGGGGTGCTCTGTCCATGTGGCTCCAGAATTACCCCCTTGTTACGTGCTGAAGTGGATGCAGAGCTGTCTGCTGCAATCCATTTTTCATGCTTGATTGGTGAATCATTTAAAATACTTGATTTTTATATTTCTTTACTCTTGAGTCTTAATGGAGATCTCTTACACGTAATCTTTGAAAAATGAGTAGTACATAGCAATCTGTAAGTTCATATTTGACTGTAGCTTTTTTTAAGCAAGGACCTGTAACTCGAACAGATTTGCATTGATTTTTTTTTTTTGTGAACTGTTTCTTGGACAGCCCCTGAGTGCTCCAAGAACTGTTTAGGACCAGGTGAAACACCACAGAGTTACAGAAGATACAATTGTTGGAGCTGGGTGGTACGGAAGCAGAGAGAGAAGGAGCCTTTGCAGCAGGAGGAAAACACTGCCTGTTGTTTTTCCCTGAGTCAGCCTGTGACGTGAGCCCCGGTGCGGAGCCGGGATCGCTGAGGATGAGCCGTGTGCCTTCCGTGCCATGGCAGCAGCAGTGACTCCTGCACTCCTTCCCATCCCGTGTGCTTGGGCAGTAGTGCTGCTGAAAGCCTGTTAATGATTGACCTGCCCAAGCTGCCCCAGCTCTCCGTGGCCCTCTGCAAGCCCTCCCTGGCTGCTGGGATGCAGAAGGATTCTGGATGCTGCGAGGAGCAGCTGTAACACTCTGTAACGCTCCCTGGGGCTGATTCCCTGCGAGAATGGTCAGGTATGGTCCTTGCAGCCTGCTAGAGCAGTACACGTGATCTGCACTGAGAAACAGCTAACCTCGAATGGCCTTTCAAGGGCAAGCAATAGTCATGTTTTTCAGCCAAAAGCTGTTTCCAGTTTCAAAGGTCAGTTAACTACTAAGATATCTCCAGCCTGACTTATTTCTGCAGTCCTGTAAGGTAGTGGAAATGAAAAAAGTTTCGTAAACCGTCAGGATAGCTTCTGCTTGGGGCTGAGAAATGATACTGTGTGAATATCTGTAGTTTACCCCCGCTGGCAGTTAGAGCAGCCCCGGTGGGATGGGCCAGAATTCCAAGTGAGAAAACCCATGGACTGAGAATAAGGGCAGTTTAATTGGTAAAGCAAAAGCTGCACTCAGGCAAAGCAAAAAAAGGAATTCCTTCTTACTTCCAATGAGCAGGCAGGGGTCAAGCCATGCCCAGAAAAGCAGAGCTGTCACACAGAGCAGTGACTGGGAAAGACAAAATGCCCTGACGCTAAAGGTGCCCTCCGTCCTTCTCGCTTCAGCTTCATACCCTGAGCATAATGCCATGAGGTCTGCAGTGTCCCTTGGGTCACCTGGGGACAGCTGTTCCCCTCTGTGCCCTCCAGCCCCCTTGGTGGGGAGCAGAAAAGGCCCTGACTCTGTTCTAGAAAACTGAACCACCCCTGTGTCATCATCAGCCCTGGTCCAGCACAAGTCCCAAACACAGCCCGTGGCAGCTACTGCCAAGAGAGTTAACTCTGTCCCAGCCAAAGCAGCACAAACTCCCGAGGGAGCTCGGTACATTTTATAGGTCTCTGAATGTTTATGCAGCTCTGTGTCCCAGGCATTGAGTCCCAAGGTCAAGGTATGAGCTGCAAACAGACTTTATTAGATTGCTCTTGGCATTGACGTGAAACTTTTTATCAGCTCTGTGTGATAGTGCTTGTGCTGGGGAGGTGAAGTCCAGGGAGAGCAGTATGTTTCTGTTAAACTCTGATAAAAGTGACTTCTTGGTGAGCTGTGTGCTTGTCAAAAGAGGCATGAAAGCACATCAGTTGGAGAGAGTCAGCAAATGAGCTGTGTTTTAGGTAAGAGATGATTTAAGAGTGTTGAGAACAGAGGTTGACAAACTTCTCAGGTGTCTCAAGTGCTGATGGCTCAGGCAGGCTGTCCGTAAATCCTTCAAGAAGTTGTAGAGAGCAAATTGATCCGTCAGTGGTGTCATTGCAGCCAAATCTGAAAGTGAAATACACGTGGCACAGGCAGGGGACTGGGGAGTCATGATCAGCTGCCTCCATGATCAGCTGAGCATCTCCAGCCACATTTCTGAGTCACATTTCTGTCTTTCATTCATTTACGATTCACTCAGGTGGTACATGTTTTACTAAGATCTGGTCGAACTAAAAGCTGACATTCTGAATCTCTTAGTAGATGGTATTTTCATTATTTTTAATTCAAATAACTAAATATGGATTTAGTTTAGGATGCAGTTATGAAGAAGCAGAAAAATTATTCTTTACTCAGTAAATATAAACAGAAAGTGTTCTTTTGCATAGATAATGAAATTAAATGTCTTTAAAATGTAGCTCCGTCTTAAATATTAACTTAGAGCTTGTGGCTTAGTAGCAGTGCAGTCTTGGGAATGGTAAAATGTTGGGTGACTTCATCTGGGCACAGACTTCCTCCCTTGTTTGTGTTAAGCTGGACTGTTAGTTGATGGCAATCTCTACGGACAGATGATTGGAGTTCTGGCGTTATCTCCCCCAAATGAGTCACTTACCAAGTCTGCAGTGACACCCAGCCCTGTGAGGCTGGCCAGGAGAGCAGGGACATCTCTGTTCCTGTATTTCACTTGGGCCCTCGTCATTTCCCCAGCAGAAAACCCAGATGGTTTCTGACCAAGGTGTTGCCCCAGGGCTCTGTGCATTCCCTGAGTCTGCAGGAAAGGAACTGGCACCGAGTCTGTCACTTCTCCCTGAACACTTGGGGCACTCGTAGATTTTAATGCATAGATCTTAATTGATTGTAACTTTCTTTAAGAGGTAATAGCAGTGTTTGACTCTGGATTAAATTGCAGAATTGTCGTGCAAACAATGCATATCTCATTTTAATTTAATAAAACCAGAACCAAACTTCTTGGGTAACAGGATCAGAGGTTAGGAACAGCAAGTGGGTGTTAGAAGATCAGAGGCAGAGGGCCTTTTAAGAAATAAAAGGTGTCTTGGAATGAAAGTCCCTTAATGACAATTATCTTGTATCTCATATTTCTAACAGATAACCCATTGATTGTATGTTAAGGGTAATATTTTGTTCTAGTTTTAATTCAATGCAGTTCAAACAGTCTGTGCTCCACAGAGGAAATTAAAGAAGAAGCTTGAGCTCCTTGCCTTCATATGATGCGTGTTAATTGTGTGTTTTCCCGTGATCAAAGTTGAGGATGCAGGGATTGTGCTGCGCTGGGGAGGTGTGACAGGGAATGTGCTGGGGCTGTGCCCAGGCCGTGGCAGAGGCTGTGAGGCTTTTTCAGCTCTGCAGGGTATTTAGAGTTCAGTGGAGACCGGCTGGGGCTGAGCTGGTGTGGGATGGGAGCCCTGGGAGCCCCCGAGGGCAGGAGCAGTGGCCGTGCAGGGCTTTTGGCCTGGCTGCCATGAGGTGCCTGCCCTGGCCCGCCACAAGCTCTCTGCTCCTCTGGTTCTTTCCCAACTCTGTCACTTGACTTTCTGCGGCCTCTCTGCTCCTTTGCTTTTAGGTTACAGTGCTCAGAAAGGGAAGCCTTGGCTTTGCAGGCTGGTGATGAAAATGTGTCTGCTGTGGCAATGTGGCAGAAGTTGTAGCTCCTTCAGAACAGTGTCCTGGGCTTGACTTCATAGATTTGTGTTTGTTATCCTTTACAGTATAAAGGAAATGAAGATGGGGAGACAGTTACCATCGAAAAAGACCATTTCATGGATGACTTTTTCCAACAGGTGAAGTTACAGTTTTCACTGTGGATTAAAGACTGACTGTTTTCTCTCTGTGCCTTTTAATTCAGTAATTAGGTTTAACAATTCATCTACACATCCTCCCCAGTCTGGTTTGTAATTGTTTACCAAATCAAATGTTGGTAGCACTTTATTAGTTTATTTCAGGCTATTTTCTGTATTTATTGCAGAGAAATGTTTTTAATTCTTTATCAACAAGTAATTTGCTAATAGAATGTTAAAATAGTTGCTTATTAATAATATTAGCCCTTAAGTTTTTAGCCATACAGAATATATTTGCTATTAACAATACTGGTTTTTAGTTAAAAAGAATAATTATAGACTGTTTAAACATCGATGTTTCTGCTGAGATTTCTTTCTCTGGTACTTACAGATGAAATAGTTTGGTTTTTATTAGCAGGTTTTTTTGTTTTTTAAAAAAATATGTGCCCTAAATTATTCTAATGTCTTCTTTGCCATATTTCTCTTCCTGTAGGTTGAGGAAATTAGAAATAATATAGCAAAAATAGCACAAAATGTGGAAGAAGTGAAGAAGCAGCACAGCATTATCCTGTCAGCACCAAATCCTGAAGGAAGTGAGTAATAATTTTTAAGATTTCACGCAAGTGTGGGTAGGTATTTTGAAATATTATTTGTTTGTTATAGCTGTCCATAGGAATAGAAGTTCAGGTTTTCAGCATGCAAAATGGAACACTAAGTAAATATTTTCATTTTTAATATTGAATTAATACTTTAATTTGTTTATTTTGACCTTTTTTAGGTCTCATTTGAAAAAAAAGTGTGTCCAGAATATTTTTTTGCACCATCCAAACCTTTCCTAGACCAAAACTCAGTTTAATATGGGTTTTTTTCTTCAGAAACAGAGAGGTTACTTAGGTTTCCTCTAATTTGTGAAAAAGTTGAAGTTGTCAGCTGAAGTTTGTGCTGTCAGGTCTTCTCTTTATTCCTCAGTAGGGTCAGGGTCCTGCCTGAGACAGAGGCAGCTGCTGCTGCAGCACTTCCAGTTCCACGTGGAGCCCTGGTTTTGAGGCTTCCAGCGCTGGCAGTGGAGTGGTGATTTCCAAGCTCAGAAGTTCAGGGAACTTGCCCAGAGCTGTGGAGCCTCCCCGGTTCTCAGCCCTTGTGAGCTCCAGGAGTGTCCGTCCTTGTGGGCAGGGCTCAAGGAAAAGGGAACAAAAGATGCTGAGATATTTTTTGTTTGAATGTTGCAATGCTGGCTTAACATTTATCTTGTTGTTTCATCTTGTTGGTGGGAACTGAACTTGGGGCGTTATTTTGTCCTGTCCCCCTGTTTTCCTTGGTGTTTGTTTGTATTCCCACAGGTGATTTTGCAGGCTGCATTTTCAGTGAACCTCAGGTTTAATCAGGGTTCATCTGAACATTTAAAGTCTTTGGTCTCAGCTCATTTATCAGCTTTTTGTGCTAAAAACTGTGCTCAGAAATGCATCTGAAGTGTACAGGAGCACCCGGTGAGAGCTGCTGTGACGGTGGTGCCCTCAGCGAGCCTGGGACGGGGGTAGCAGAACTCTCCATGAGTGCAGACCCTGGGTACAAACTGGGAGCTGTGCCCTGGGTACAAACCCTCCCAGTGCCACAGGCAGTGCCTGCCACCGACGTGGCAGTGAGGGAAAAAGCAGTGCTCACACCGCACTGAGAAAAAGGGACATAAATCCCTGTTTTCACTTGTACTTACAACTCAGTAGCATTTAACTTTTGGCTAGCAAAGTAACATTACCCCAAAAGTGTTAAAAAACTGTTTATCACCTGCTTTAGTTGAAGATTTGGTAATGGTAACATCTCCCAGGTGTAAGTCTGTCATAAGCAGGAACCTGATGGCTGCTGTTATAAAAACGGTACTTAAAGTACTTAGGAGGATAGTAAACTTCAACTCTGTGTAGTTGTACTGAATAAAATTCTGAGATTGCAAGGTAGATTCATAGACTCTTGCTGACTTACTATTATCAATCATTAACAGTTCAAAAAAATTGTTTTTTTAAAGGAACAAAGGAAGAACTTGAAGAACTAAATGAGGAAATAAAGAAGATTGCTAATAAAATCCGGGCCAGGCTAAAGGGTGAGTTCTGAGGACAGATAAAACTCCTTGCTTTCAGAAATAACCTAGAAAATTAGGATGTAGAAATGTATTCTACAACTCAAATGCTTTCTTTGGGGATGATATTTTGGAAGAAGATTAACTTTAACTGCAAAAAGACACTTTTAAAAACTTTTCCAGTGTAATAGACAGTTGTGTGACTCTGTTAGGAGTATGGTTGAAGCAGTTACTGTGTTTAAAGATCTCTACCAATGATCAAAATTATTTCAACATTTTATTTGTGTATCACTGCCACCCCTCTCCCCTGAAATGTTACACATGTCTATGGGGAACATGTACCTTTAAAAAGTAATAATAACATTTACAGAGTAATTGAGCTGTTAAATAACTGACCTTGACTCAGTACTCCTGTCTTGTTCTCAGCTATTGAGCAGAGTTTTGACCAGGGTGAAAATGTTAACCGAACATCAGTGGACCTCAGGATAAGGAAAACACAGGTAGGGTCCCTTCAGCATAAAGAAAATCAGTGGATTCTGGTAAATTGGAGAATGAGTTTGACTGTTCTGAACTCATTTCCTGTGGGGCTTTGTTGGGCTGTGAGTGCCACTGTGAGTTGTTGTGCAGAGCTGTTGCTGTATGGTAGAAATGACCCTTTTTCTGATGGCCCTCTCTGTCCCGTGTCTGCCCCTCTCTGCTGTCCCCCTGTCCCATGTCCGTCCCTGTGTCCCTGTCCCAGCACTCGGTGTTGGCTCACAAGTTTGTGGAGGTGATGACGGAGTACAACGAGACGCAGACGCTGTTCCGGGAGCGCAGCAAGGGCCGGATACAGAGACAGCTGGAGATCAGTGAGTGACCCCCCGTGCTGCTGGAAAACCCCAAATCATGTTTTATTGGCACCTACCTTGTGTCTTACCCGTTAAATACCACAGAGGTCTCGGACAGCATCTCTGAGGGTGTGAGAAAATAGAAACAGTTTTCCTGCCTGTCACAAACTCTCTGATATTACTCTGCTGCTGTATGAAGTCCTGTTGTTTTTATCCTAGCTGGAAAGACCACCACTGATGAGGAGCTGGAAGAAATGTTAGAGAGTGGTAATCCTTCCATTTTCACTTCTGATGTATGTATTTCTGGGCCAGTTGTGCCTCCTCTATCCTGCTGCTCCTGCTCTTTACAAGAGCTGGCACTTATGTCCACATCTCTTTGCATCCTCCCCCAGATCATATCAGACTCCCAGATAACCAGGCAGGCCCTGAACGAGATCGAGTCACGCCACAAGGATATCATGAAGCTGGAGTCCAGCATTCGGGAGCTGCACGAGATGTTTATGGACATGGCAATGTTTGTGGAGACTCAGGTAAACGAACCAGTTCAAACACATTCATGGGATGGGGGTTTTTTCCTCCCTCTTCCTCTTTGCAATGTGCAGAAGCAGATGATTATATTCAGATAGTTCAGACTTAGAGTGCTTTTGGACTGTGATTAGAATATATGGAAGTTAATCACTGGAGGGTTTTGTTTTGTTTTGGACAATTGACCATCTCAATGTCCTTATGCTTTCAATAACTGACCACAGATTTGCCTTCCAGTCAGTATATTTAATGTTTTCTTCAATATGCTTCATTGCAATAGGCTGGAGCATCTTTGTGCATGTTTAGGTAAGAAAAGTTATCTTGTGGAACACTGGTTAAAACCTTGGGAATTTTGGATTCTCAGCAGTGCAATAACGGGTGTGTTAGCAAGGCTGTGTGCTCCTTGCACTGCTTGCAGAGGTGCAGTTCTGTGTTCCCTGAAGGCAAAGGGCTTGACAAGTCCTTCAGGTCATCTCTTGTATTCATAAGCTTTGTACATAAATCTGTTCTCTTTTTAGTCTTTAAATACCAATTATCCAACAAAAGTATTTCCAACTTTGATCCTAAAATGGTTTAACTTCTGCAGGAAAGTGGAAAGAATAAATAGTGTTAGAAGAGAAACTTGCCTGAAAAGCCAGTTAGAGAAACTTGCCTGTTTTTTGTAATTGGGTTTTGTTCCAGAATTCCTTTGTTGCTTTGATATTAAGTATCATATTTTATATACCATATTTATATACCATGAGAAGTTGGTAGCAGGTATCTGTTGAATTACACATGAGCAAAAGTTACTTGTGTATCATTCTGTAATGCTTTGCTGTTCACTGCTGCTGATTATTTCTTCTGATGGACAGAGACACAGGTAACAGACTTACTGTCATTTTTCACCAATCCTCCATTTCACTGCCAGATTCCATTCTTCATAATTAATTTGGATTTGTCATGCATTGACATCCTAACCCCTGAGTTCTGAGGAGCTCAGTGTGTGTATTTCCTAGAGAGCTGTTGAACCCTATGTGGAAATAACCAATATCCTTCAATATCCTTTCCCACCTGGGACACCCAGGGATTTCTGATCTCGAGTGTGTCCCTCGCAGCTCTGGCTGTTAAAACATCCCTCCCACACAAGGAATGTTTGCAGGTGCTCACTTCTTGTTCCTGCACAAGGGAGAAATTTGTCTGCCCTGCTGGCGAACATTCCTTGTTTGGTGGGAACTGTGAGCCCTTGATTCTCATTCCCTTTGTCCTTCACGTGCCAAAGCAGAGGAAATGTCATCTCAGTATGTGCATCATTGACTTGTGAAAGTAATCCTTGATGTTCTAGAGCCTTTCTTTTACATTCATTAAACAAAGACCCATGGACTCCAATAATGTATTTTTTCTTCAAAATTTCATTTTAAGGGTGAAATGATCAACAATATAGAAAAGAACGTGATGAATGCGACAGATTATGTGGAACATGCTAAAGAAGAGACAAAAAAGGCAGTTAAATATCAAAGCAAAGCACGGAGGGTATGTTGTCTCTCTGTAATTGTGCCAGGCAGTATTTTTGTTTAGCACAGGAGTATTTCCAATGTGAATTATTCTGTTACAATTAATATTGTGAATTTATAGTACCAATAGAGGACAGACACTTCTTGGACTATGAGAACAGATCAGCAGTTCGTGCACAGCTGAGGGTGTGCTCACAGTTTTCTACTCAGAGCTGCCATTACAGACTGTAAAAACCCAAAAGAAGAATTAATGTATTATTCCAGTAGATAAATTCACATTTTTCTTATTAGCTTTCACAATACCTTAAATTATTCAGATTCTACATAACCTTAAAAGTTTTTGGCTCTTTATCACTGGTAAACTTGCCTGGTTTAAAGCTGTAAAATCTGTATGGTAGCAGGAAAAATAGACGTGCTTTTGCTGAAAGAGGCTTACTTTTCTTTTTAATTCTGCCTGCAATTTTTAGTTTTGCAGATAAATGAGGGGGATCTTCCCTCTGGGAAGTCTGTGGCATTGTGCCATGACACTGAATCTGTGGAGGATTGAGTTCAAAGGAATGTTCCAGCCTTTTCCATGCCACTTGTTTTGTTTTGGTATCTTTCTTCCCATCAGACACCAAATAATATATTCTGATATCAGACTACTAAGTGGTTTATTTTTACATCCCGATTTCCCCTTTTGATGTGCTGTGCAATTCAGTGAGGCTCTTTATAGTGAGCTGGATTTGAGGGAATAATTCATTTTCTATAGGTAGAGATCTACACAGAGATAATACACCCGGTTCATTTACAAAAGATCTTTTCAGAAGTGCTAAAAGAGCCCACTTAATATGTTTGTAAATGGTGCTTGTATCATCTCTGATAACTGTACAGGCATTAATCACATGAGTTTAGCTGTTCAAAAATGTTAATTCTTACATTTGCAAGATTAGGCAGATAAATTTATCTCAATTTGAGAATACAGGAGACTTTGATAAAAGTGCTTGTGGATCTAAAAACTGTTTGAAAAATGGAAAATAAGTGCAAGTGTCAATGTGCTTAATATTAACAATACCTTGTTTTTTGACAGAAAATGTGGATAATTATCATTGTGTCAGTGGTGTTGATTGCCATAGTAGCTCTAATAATTGGTTTGTCTGTTGGTATTCGGTGATGCTTGGATAACCTCAGCATGCATGGCTTCCTGCCACTGTGGCAGTAAGTAACTAATCAACTAATTTGGCTCTTGTTTCTCGGTGGTTCTGCTCACCCTCAGTTTCTGTGCAGTGACTGGGGGAGGGCTGGGGGCCCTGCTGGCCCTGCTCTCTGTGCCTGTCACACTCCCTGCCTGGGGATATTGCAAAGTGACCCTGCTGGGGACCTGCCACTGCCTCCCCCAGCAGCAGCAAAAGGCAACGAACAGCCGAGGGCTGCCTCCCAGCTCTTGGAATTACTGGTTTTGTGCTGGAAGTTCACATCACCGAACAGTGTGGGATACTAAGAACACTTGGAACTTTATCCAGTGGGGGTTTCTGTAGAGTTTTTTAAAAAGTACATATCTGCAGCCATGAAGTTGGCTATTATGGCTTGGAGAGCATCTTAAAGTTTCTTACTTTGAAGCAGTTTATTAGTGCTAGACTAAATGAAACAGTGGGAGATAACAATGTGTTTGGGACGTGATTTTTTTCAGTGTTTGTGTTTTTGCTGTAGTAATGTAGCAGATACTGCTTAGCCAGGCTCAGTAGGGAATAGCAGTTAACTTCTCTGAGTGCAGTGGAAATGCAGCTTTCAACATGCAGATCTTTACACAGAACACCACGAGCAGGTGTCAGTTCAGACAGCTCATCAGAAATCCACACTCCTGTACTAACACTCTTTTAACATCTGAGTTTTGGTTCTGGTGTTGGAGCTCTGGTTCCTGGGCTGGGAGCAGAATTTGCTGTCATTACCTGCAGTCAGAAATACCTGACCCAGGGTCACACCTGAGGCACTTACACAGAACCAGCTCCTTTTTTAACCCTTGCAGCTCCTCTGAGCTATCACCTGCACCGTGTTTTTACAGATGTTCTGGTAAATTCCACTGAGGGTGCAGATGTAAAGGTTTGAGCAGGCTGCAAATATTGACCCAAGGAGGGTGGCAGTGAGCAGTTACTTAGGCTTGACCTACATCTGTTTCTAATGATGTTTACAGAAGTTGGGCATGAGTAATAACCATTATTGTGTAAAGGAAATGTTGCACAGATGGCTCTGCCTTGTGACTATGGTTACATGTATGTTAGAACCAGGAAACAACAGGAAATCATAGCAGTGGTTACTCCTGAGAAAGAAAATCCCAGCTCTCAGCCTGGGTGTCAGTCTTACTGTGGCTCTGCGTAATTCAGACTGTTCTGTCTCTGATAAAGTATTTCAATCTTGACTTTTCTCTCTTTTCCCTGCAGAAACTGATGTTCATAATAATATGTGTAACTGTATTGCTTCTGATACTTGGAATTATCCTAGCAACAACTCTGTCCTAGCAAGCACATTCCAAGAGTTGCCAACCTTCAGGAACTCCAAAACATCTTCAGTCAAACCAAACCTTTTCCACAGATGCTGCCTTACACTGTCTCACCATGATGACCTGTCACTAATGGTTAAAAATGAAAGCAAAATCACTCTTAATGTTTACTCATAAATGAAGATCAGAATGTATTAGGGTGTGTGTGGATTTTGCATCATAAACTAGACACTTGTAAGACTGAAACTTTGTTTTGAACTAAAGTACCTTAGGGTTTTTCCACATCTCAGTGTTACAGTTGAAGTAGGGAGTTGAGAGACTATTGAGTTTTGACTGTTTGGCTTTTTTTTCCTATTGCTACTCTTAATTCTAATCATGACTTTAAGTACCTTGCCAGTGCTGCCTTTGTTAGCACTCTTGTGAATATTTTTATGAGATGTAGCCTTGTGTTTAAGTGTATGAATTATATAGTCACCATAACCTATTTAAACTTTATGCTTTTTCTCCAACAAGTGCTAAAATATTTTATCCTGAAAAGACTACTCATTTAACTGCCTAGTGCATTACACTTGAGAAGAAAAAAGAAAAAAAGCTTTTTTTGTACACTTGCCAGTTTTTTTATTTTTTCTGTCAAGGTTAATTGCTTTAAATACTTCCTTCATGGTTAATAAAAAGTTAGTTGCAACATTTCTGGTAAAAGCGTCCAGCTCTGAAACACTCTGAATTTGCACTCGAGCAGGAATTTTACAGGTAATTCTTGTGCAAAGGAAACGGATGGATCAGCTTAGTCTTACTGCTTGTATGAATATGACAAAAATGACTTTATAAAGCCAAATCAAGTTTTCTTGTTCTCGAGTTTGCTAAAGTTGGTGTATGAGTACAGCACATGGGGATGAGCTCCCCCAGAGGAGTCGGAAACTTAATTCAAACTAAGACACTGATGTGTTATGAAACCTGTGTGGCTATAACATGTATGAAGTGTTTTGGTGTACACAGCCTGGTGTAATTCCAGCTTGCTCGACTTGAAAGCTTCAAAGAATTCAAATGTACCCAAATATCTGCATTTAATGTTACAAGTTATTTTTGTATTTCTGTGTGTAAGATATTTGTAACTTGGGTTTGTGACTCCTCATTGTTTAAGCATATCCATGTAGATATGTAGATATATTTACACTCTGAGAGAAATAGAGGAGAGGATAATTTGTGCCTTTTTAAACATAGTCTAAAACGATACTCATCAATGTTTTAAGATACTCAGCTCTCATGTTAACTGCAGGAACTCGGTCCTACAAGTTTAGAATCCTTAAACTTAGGTTTTGTTGGAAGTGTCTGAGATCAAAGTTACTCAGTCAGCGAGAATTCAGACTTGGTGAAATTCAGCAAAGTTTACAATTTCTGTTGTATGTATGAATATTCCTGCTTTGCTGTCCAGGTATACTGTGAATGTGCTGGAGCTATTCAGATGTCAAACATGTTTAAAAAAGAAAACAAATATCATTATTATTATTATTACTATTATTATTATTATTGGTCTCTTTACACGTCAGCCATAAAGAAGTCGCTTGAAAAATTCGGCTTCAATAATGAACAAATTTCTTTTACCTCTGAGTCCAGAATGCTCACTGATGTTTGTGAGGAAGTTTACATGCAAAGTAAGGAAGGATTGGTTGCCTTAATACTCATTCTAGGTAAATATATTTTTTATTCTGTAGTTTTCTAGATTTTTATCAGTAAATGTTATTTATACAGATAGGCAAATTAGGGGAGGAAAAAAATCACTCCTGCTGTTTACCAGCTGGTTATGTAAACTGACCCTCAAAATGCTGTCATGTTGAATTTTTTTCTCTGTATAATGCAGTAATTTTCCCATCAAGACAGAAATTTGAATAGGCTTCTCCACAGTTTTTACTTCTTGTTGAACAGCTGCCTCAATGAGTTTGTTTTAAAGCAAAACAGACCTTTTCACATGAACCTCTTTGTTTGGTTCATCTTGGAGGGGAGTAAATCTCTAACCTATGCACTAATAAACTCATCTAAGCAAGTCTCCTGTGTCTGTTTTGTGGCCATGTGAATATTCCCAGGAAGTGTCTGAATGGGGCTGAGGATTTTGATGCTCGAGAGTAAATAGTTCCTAGAAAATGGCTCAGTTATGGTGCAAATAGCTACCAGGGTGCAGCACTAAGCAGGAAGAAGAATGGATTATTCTGCACACAGAATGGTATTTCCTGTATCCGTACTCCTGAGAGAACCTGCCACAGGGTTGGGTCAGGCTGTGCCAGGTCCTGTCAGCTGAAAGTGAATTGAGCTGGGCAATATTAAACTGAGTTTGATGTGCTCAGTCGAGAGGCTGACTGGGCAGAGGTGCTGTTTGTGCTTTTATGTGGTGTTTGCAGGGGTGACTTCAACATGTATTTGACAAGGTCATTTGGTTACTATTGCACAAAGCTGTTCTGCTTCTGTACTCGAGAGGTTTCTGGTTTTTTGAGTCTTGCGTTGTATGGCCCTCAGCAATGTTGCTGCCATCAGGCAAGTCTCTTGGAGCTTTATGCAGCTGGTTTCATGGTCTCAGTCAGCATTTCCCCCTGCAGAGGTTTCGGGGTGTTCCAGTGGCATTTCCCAGACACCTGCAGGAATTTGGCCACGATGAGGAAGATGTGCAGTGGCAGGATGTGACTGATGTGGCAGGTTGGCTGTTCTGTCCCTGATGCAAACCAGGCTGCTGGGCAGCAGAGTGCTGGCCCTTCAGAGAGCTGCTGGACCCTGTTTTTAATTTATTGCTGGGTTTTATGTTGAGAAAGTGGAAGGCAAAGCCTTTGAGTGCTGGCAGTGGGACACACAAAGCCATTCCATTGAGAGCTCCCTCTCAGCCGTGTGCACTTCATGCTGCAAATTTCAGTGGGATGGAAAGGCTCCCAGAAAACACAGTTAATTCTAATTGTATTCTCCAGGCCTTCCCTGGGATTTCTGATTTAAGCACAGCTACCAGTCTGCATCTGAGTCTAGGGAAAAGCTGAGACCTGAAGTGTATTTAGTGAGAGCAATTAACTCAGTCCCCTCTGCACCTGAAAGCTTGAGAGAACCTCTCATTGCTGCCAGCCGCAGTCTGGGCTCACTGCTGTGCCTGCGCTGAGAGCTTCGGGTTAAACAGCGAGTTTGGGGTGATTTGGGGAGGGTCCTTGGCAGATTTGTGTCACAGAGGGAGTTTGGGGTGATTTGGGGAGGGTCCTTGGCAGATTTGTGTCACAGAGGGAGTTTGGGGTGATTTGGGGAGGGTCCTTGGCAGATTTCCTTCTAAAAGTTTCAAACGCTGCTGATTTTTCTGCTGTGCCTTTTCCATCTCAGGCTTGGGTGGTTGCTGACTTGTTCTACAGAATTACTCTTTTCCCCTTGCTGCTTCATTTCTTTAATGAACTTCTGGTAAAGGCCTTTTTAAATCCCATGGCTGGTAATTCTCAGCCTTCTGCAGTTCTCCAGACTGACTTGGGGCCTGACCAGGAAAATTTTCGTCACTTTTTTATGCCATTACTTTAATTACTGGCAGTACTGACAGAATGCTGTTAAAGAAAAAAAGATACTTTTCCAAATGCAGCCACTCTCAGCTATTGAGCCATCTAATTGTGGGGCTTGGGTTTTCTGCCCATTTCTTACCTGGCTCTGGCTTTCCTTTTGTTTAGGCTGTGGCTTTTAGAGGCATAATTTCTTTTAATATTGAATGTGGTGTTTGTAGTGAGGGAAAAGGCAGCGTGTGGGTTACTGAAGAGGGACAGTGATCCGTGGTAAAGACAAATCTTGGTTCTCTCCAGCTGCTGCCAGGCAGTTTCCAGTGGGTAGATAGAGCTGCAAGCAAGGGAGCCTGACTGCAGCAGAGAGCAGGCTGAGGGAAGAAACACCTACATTAAAAAATCCAAACAAACTGCTTTTAACTGTCTGAAAATCTGCAAAAAAAACCCCATTTCAAAACATCCTGGGTTTGAATTTTCATCTGTTCATACAAGCATACATTGCATTTCCAGCTCACATGCTTGCTCTGCTTTTGATTTTCCCTTTTGGCAATTTATTCAGAGTAGAGCTAGTGGGTAGAATCTCAGAGGAGAATAAAAGCCAGTGTTTTGAGAACTAATGAAGTAATTATCTAAAGCATTATTTACAATGATTATTTAGAAGATAATGAGACACTTTAATTATGTTTGTTCTGCATAGCTAGCCGTTCAATAATTCAGGGTGTTGCCATACCATTTTCTCTATGTTTACTTTGCACTGTTTTTTGTTTAGGAAAATGTCGCATTTTTGTGCTGTCTGTAAAGCACAAATCTGGGCCCTCTTCTGGGCATTGTTTGTCACACAAAAATCACCTGCTGACTTCAGTTGGAGCAGGGGGGGCTTTTGGGTTCAGGCTCCTTCAGTGTGGTGTGGAACAAAAGAAATGATGGGGGAAAGGAAGCTGCACCTATTCGGGGCTGTTGTGGCTTTATTCCTATGAAGTATTTCCATACATGCGTCACTGATGTTTGTCAGCATTTCTCTCCCTGGAGCTGAAGCCTGACTTGCAGTTTATTTTCATTTTGGGAGCCATGATGATGATGTTTCAAATTTAAGGTTTTTTTGAAAGAGCTCATTGGCCTACGAGAAATTCAGAGAATCCTTAACATTTCAGTAGCTAATAAAAATTTCACCACATCTGTGAACTCGCTGCTAAAATAAACAATTCTACTTAAGCACATCGTTAGCAATGCCTGCAGAGATGCTGCAAGGGGGGGCTGAACTCCTCCCCACTCCCTGCTCCTCTCAGGCGAACAGACAGCACGTGGAGGAGCACACCTTTATTGAAAGTGTATTTATAATATATAACGCAGGACCCTTCTGGAATATTATGGAAGTTACAAGTTCAGAAGGCTCATTAAGCTGTACAGTGTTGGGTCTCACGTGGCTGCTATGCTAAAACGCCTAAAATAAATGCCTTTCAATAGTGAGAGACGATGAATTAGGAGTAAAGTGAGATTCTGAAACACCTGCACAGGTACAAATGAGCTGTTCCAGCTCAGAAAACGCACGCAGCGTCTCGTGGCTGCAGGATGGCAGGCAGGCCCTGAGAGCTGTGCGGGGAAGGAGGAAGCAGAGGCGCAGGGACAGGGGAGAGGGGGTGAGGGAAGGTCCCAGAGCTGCAGCCCGGGAAATGGGGCTGCCTGACTTCAGTAGAAGTCCCATAGGCCAATTTAGGCTCTCCCCAGAGGGTTTAAATGCTCTCAAGCCCCGTTCCCTGTGTTGCAGAAGAAGGCCATCAGTCACACTCTGGATCGTGGCTGTTCTATGCTGGAGTCCCCCAAAGCAAATCAATCACTTCCAGAAGTGGATAAGCCCTTGACTAAAGAAAAGAGGAACAGAAAGTGGTGAGTGACCATTTCCAATCCAGGGCATTCCAGAATTTGGCTGAAAACTTGCCCAGGTTTTTTCCTTGTGGAGGGGTGGAGTTACAGGCATCTATTTAAAATAAGCATTGTGAAAATCTCTCCATGTGGAGGAACTGTACGTGGCCCTGTTAATAAAATGCTTTGTGGTGCAGGGTAAGGCTCTAGCCTGCACAACAGCGAATTAAAGCCCCGAGTCCTGCAGCTTGGCAGAGAGCTGACAAGGTGAGATACTTTGGTGTGGCCAGCAATGACACCAGAATGCCGGTGTTTGTGAGCTCCGAAGCCCTGACTTCCACACAGTTCCTGTGGCTGCGCAGCTGCACTGATGGGGGTGTGTGGGGGCTGTGATCATCACAGCGCCAGTTCCGTGCCACACAAGTTGCTCTGGAGCCTGGGGAGCCTTTGCTGACCCGTCACGGTGCCTGTCCTGCTGAGGCTGAGCTGAGCTGCAGATGCAGATTTTGGAAACCATCTCCTCGCACTTCAGCTGAGGAAATGTTTATCCCCACAACAAATAATCCACAGCAAGGATTCCACATTAATATTTGCGCCTGTCCTCTGCCTTTCCCACAAGGCTTGCCTGGGCTGTCTTTACATTCCCCACATCTGATATCACAGTTTGTGGTGAACTGATTTTACTGTCCCAGTGCAAACGTTCGAAACATTCATTGTTAAAAATAATTACAGCTCCTTTTCATGTTCCCCACATTAAAAACAGTCCCTGCCTCCTGAGCTGCCCACCAAGTGCTACAGTGATTTTAAATAAATTAATTTGCATGTGTGGAAGGGTACATTTAGACTACTCCTACAATACAGAGCTATTTCTCACCACGTATTTACACAGCTCCTCAACAGTCACCGATGGCAGGATTTTAAAAAAAGTTCACCTAAAATTAGGTTCAGAACCACTCTAAGAACCACAGCAGGTTTTCAAAGTGCTCAGCAGGACATTGAGAGAGGGGAGTTTCTGCCACGGGGCTGGGGAGCTGCCAGCTGGGGGTGGGTTTGGGAGGTTAATTTTAGGTGGCAGAAATCCTGCCCTGTGCCTGAAGATTCCATCAGCCCCAGGGTCACTCCCTGCCTGCCCAGGGCTGACAGCTGGGCACACTTGTGCTCTCTTGACTTTGAAGCTATTTATAGAGAGATTTTGTCAGGGTTCCCATTTATGCAGCTCCCCCTAATGGATTTCTGGGCATGGTTTTCCTTCCAATATGAGGCAAATGAAACCGAGGGAAATGAAATCAGTCTCAGAAAGAAAACATAAATTCACAGGACAATAAAGTTCAGCAAGTGTTGACACGTATTTTTAATCACAGCTGATAGATTTATTTTTAATCCTTAAATTAACAGAAATTACCATGAGCTTCAGGCGAGTTTGAAGAAAATAGAGGCAAAATCTCTTTTCCCTGCCATCCAGCTGGATCCACATGTCCGTACCCAAGAGCTGGGTTCAGATTCCATATCTGCTTCCTATGTTTTTGCTCCTCAAAGCTGGTTCATGGCTGTGCACGTGCTGAGCAGTGACCCAGAGCCGTGGGTGCTTTCCTTGGGTTTCCACTGAGCATTCTCTTCATCCCACTCAGATACAAACCAGTGCCCTCGTTGGAGCCCCCGGGAGTGGGCAGGGGGAGCAGAGACCCCCGGGCAGCCCCGGGATCGCTCCCGGGGGGGAAGGGGCAGCGGGGGAGGGAGGAAGGGGCGAAGTCCAGCCCGGCAAAGGGAGGGGAGAGGGCGCTACTTGAATTGTCGGCTCTTTCTCGCTACCCAAACGCGTCTGAATGTCGATAAGCTGGTTTCCCCCGAGCGGGAGCTGTCCCGGCCGCGATGGTGAATGGAAGGGATTGTCCTGTGTGACCCCAAGGCATCTCGGAGCTGCCCCAGCGGCCGGGATAATTTGCTAATTAGCTGCGGGATGTGGGCCGGGGAAGCGCAGAGGCAGCAGAGCTCTGTTGCCATCCAGTGGTAAATGCATCGGTGTCCCTGAGCGTGGCTGGCTGGCACCCACTCAGAAAAGAAATGGTCTGCTTTTTATTTCTTTGTGTTATCCCTATCTCCTTAGCTGTGATTGATCAAGCGAGATTGTCTCTTACTCACTTACAGCTTGAATGAAGTGTCTGAGGAAGAAAACGTTCAAATAAAGCACTTATGCTATGATTTTTGAAAGAATTTGAATTAAATTCTTTCCCCTAGACAAAGCCTTGGCAAGAATGACACGAAAAAGATATTTTCTCCTTGCCAGGCTGTCAACCCTTCAACTTCATTGACACTGTCATCCAATAACACTGCTGTCATCACAAAAACAATCACCACAACGCTGCCTCTAAAGCAGAAAATGCACTTTGTCAATGTGAAGTCTCAACATCTGCAAAATACCAACAAACAATCCAAAAGCATAAAAGATCTGGAGATCCAACTGCTGCAAGGGGAGTGTAAAGAACTCCAAAATGGGCTGGGATGCCTGAGGGTAGGTAAAAATCCAGTTCTATTCTTGATATCGACCTGTGCTGGTGCACAGTTACAGTGAAAATAGCTTATTGATAGGTATGTTAGACCCCAAGTATTTATCTGTCCATTTCTCTTTCAAACAGATAACTTACACAATATTTAACACCAATAAGCTGTCCTGTGCACAGGAGAGTCTGGCTCTGAACTCACACAACACTTCTGGTTTAGACTCAAGCCTTCCACTGGGGGTATCAACTTTACTTTGGAACACTCAGTGGCATTCCTGTACTTTGTATTTCTATCCCAACATCAAATTCATCACATAGTTAAAATGGTATTTCATAGAGCCCTTAGCATCTACAGAAAGATGTCTTGTGTTCTCTCTCTTTCTCTGAAGCATGTCTGTCAGAAGGGAGGGTCATTCTCGGGGGACTCTTATTCTGGGGGATTCCATGGCACACAGAGCTGTAATTCCCTTTTTCCTCTCAGCAGAACTGTTCTGCATATTCCTACATATCAGGAGCCCATCAACAGCAGCCAGAAAAAAATATTATCAAGCTTCATACTTAATGCTGATATCTGGCCACACGAAGTACCAAATTAATAATAAAATGTTTGTGATAATAAATCCTAACATCTTACAGTTCCAGTAGAATGTCAGTTCTCATCTGCTGTGGCATAACAAGTTACATATGTCAAATTTTTTATGGCTCAAACTGCTAAACATGTTCTTGAGATGAAGAATATGTTTTAAAACCTTCATAGCAGTGAGTCTGTACTGGTATTTTAAAAACTAGTTGCTATTCTACTTTCAGAATGACTTAATCAAATGTGTTCCTATAATTTCCATATTTTTAAAACAAGGCTTCCAGGAAGTTTATGTTAATTTACATATTTTATCCACGTACCCACACACCCCCACATACAGATATCCATGTTTGAAACCCACCCATGGCAAGGAATGAGAAGAGCTGGTTTGGCACATTAATAACACAATTTTACAGTAATCTAAAAGATTTTCAAGTATCAGACTGGCCTGGAAAATTTTTGTTTTGTTTGTACAAATGCACAACAGTCAGGGTCCTCCAGTCTGCAGCCCAGACAAGAGAGATCTCCAAAATGAGCCACCTGGAGTGCTCTGGTGCCACTTGTGCCACGAGCTGCAGGTCTGTGCTGGGTGCTGAAGCACAGGGTGCTTAGTGCTGATGTAGCCAGAAGGAACATTTGAGTTTGAAGCTTGCATGCAGCTCAACTGAGGGAAAAAAATCTGACTTGCCAAATTAGACTTCAAAAAAAAAAAAGCCATTTATGCCACAAACTGGCTATAAAAGTAAGAGTGCCTTGCCTGGTGAGCAGAGCCATGGTCTAATCTGGGAATGAACAGACGAACCTGGCTGGGAACAGCTTTTCCCGCAGAAAATGCCGGAGTTCTGCTGTTCCTGCTGCAGTCATGAGTAACCTCAGTGAGGGTCGTTTGGGGCTGAGATTTGCACAGCAGAGAGGTCTTGGGGACCTTATTTTTAGATTTTGGACTTTTCATTGAGAGAATTCTAGTCTTTCTAGAATGTGCCAGTGCAGACCTTCAGGGAGGAAAGCACAGATTGTCCATAAACCTTCTCCTCATCTGTTCTTCTTGCAGTACCACGTCACCAGGGCTCAGCTCTTCGGCTGTTCCACTCCAACAGCGAGGGCCAGACTTTTCAGCAGCAGCAGTTCCTCTGCACGATTTAATTCCAGACCTCTGAAGAGAAATAAATGCTCTCCATCCAAGGGGGGCTGGGGGTTCTCAGTGCTGCTGGAAGCTTTGAGGGCCAGGGCTGAGTCAGGTGCTCCAACAGGGGTGGCCGGGAGCTGCTGCACCCAGAAATGCACACAGGGCCAGCCCGGGGTGATTCCTCAGCTGCCCAGCAAACACCACGGTGCATGGGTTCACACTGAGCTCCAACTGGAAATCCAGACAGGACAAAACTTGAGAGAGGGAGAGAGATCATCTGACAAATCCCCGTTCCATGGCTCCCAGTTCCTTCCAGGGAAGCACCAGGTGCTGGCAGTTCCCGGGGTCAGGGTACTCCCCATGCACTTCATAAAGAGCTATTAGGCTTGAGGGGAAATCTGCCTGCCTTTGTTAATGCCAAACTTTCCCCAAAATTCTCCTCCTCTTCCTCATTATGCCTGTTGGGAAAACTATGGAGGAAGGCTGGTATCTGAAAGGGAACTGTAGGAAAGACATTATTGAATTGAGGGATGTATTTCTCTAGATACTTTAACAGCATTCAATAAAACAGTGCCTTGAGAGTGCAATATTTCCTTCCCCTGTAAAATACTAAAAGGAAAATACAGAAATACCACTCAATATAATTCAGATGTTTTCACCTTCATCAGCCTGGGGAATTCAGCTATGTTGTAGTGAATGCACTCCCGAAGTGATCAGACTCTGTCACTCAGATCATCTCTGCTCAGGAGAAACTAGGAGCAAAAAAAACACTGAGCAAACGATTGAAGCTGGGTTTCTAAAATTTGATTTATTTGAAATCCTTCCCTAAATCCCCTTAGAGCGTCTCCCTCTGCCTGCTGGGGAGATGCCGTTGCACCTTAGAAGTCCTGTGGGGCTGCACTGCCCCCCGTTGCGCTGGGAGGAGGAGCGGCAGGATGCTTGGGATGCTCCAGGTAAATCCGCCTTAATTCCCCTCCGCACGGGCGCCGCTGCGCCTTCCCCCGGGCAAGGCCGGGCGGCGGAAAAACCCCGCCGCCCTCATTTACACTTCATTGGTCGGTGCCAGCAGGCCACAGATGAGCTCCTGAGCGGATCCTGCGGCAGCGCAGCTCGCAGCGAGCCCCGGCTCTGCCCGCAGCCCGCGGAGCATCCGCGGCTCCGGCTGCGGGGCCCGGGCCATGTGAGCCGGCCACGGGGCGAGCGGGGAAAGCCATCTTGGGGCGGCTGCGAGAGCTCTGCCGCCTCATAGGCTCGGCGGCCGTGCACGGCGATGATGCTGGCTCGGCTCCCCGCCTGCCCGCCCGCAGCGCGCCCGTGAAGCGCCGGCTCCGCGCCCCGCGCTCCGCTCCCGGCAGCGGCACCGGCGGCGCCTGAGCCCAGGTACGCGGGGATCGCTCCCTCTCCAGAAATCACCGGGGCTGCGCCGTGCTCGGGGCCCGGGCAGGCACGGAGGGAGGGAGGGAGGGAGGGGGATGCGTGTGCGGGGGGAGAATCCCCTCCTGGCGAGCGGTGACTCTTATGGCAGGAGGCAAACTTCAGCATTCTGCGGCGGTTTGGTGATGCCCTTCAGTGAATCTTCCCTCCTGGGTGCTGCTCTGAATCATAAAATGTGCATCGTGCACGAGCGCTGTGTAAAGGGATTAAACTCTTGCTAGATTATTCCATCCTCCCTGCGACTGATGTTTAATCTGATGTCATTTCCCAGTCACTTTTAGGGTTCCCAACAAAATAAAAGCCATTTTGGCCGGTTCGAGGGCTGGTTTTCTGTTCCGTGTCGGGGTCTGTGGGCAGAGTTGGCGGTGACAGCGGCTGTAGCTGTCCCTGCCCCCAGCCCCGAGCATCTCCTCGGAATGTGTTTGCCTTGCAAATGTGGATTGTCGTGTCACGGCAAAGTCATCACGGGCTGCTCCTCCACAGAGCCGCTGTCCCTGCAAATACGTGACTTTTGCCTGGCGTCTCATGCTAAATTAGAGCAATTGCAGGTAAATACCTCATCCTTTTTTCGGAGAAGGGAGAGATTTGCAGATGGATGTAGACGGATCCACGTATGTATGGGCAGCACAGACAGCAGGGCTGGGGGATGTCTGCTCTGCAGACGAGCACGTAGAACAGAATAACAGCATTTTATTTTTGCATATTCCCACAAATACCAGTGGATTAGCATGTGCCAGTGTGCTCAGTGTTACAGGGGGTACTGCAGGGGTTTTATTAACCTCTTTTCAAAATTGGCTATTGCCTGTGCTGCTGGGCAGGGAGGTGTGTCTTTCCCAGAGCGATGTGATGGTCGACATTACAGCTGTACATGGGCTTAGTGCAATTGTGGCTCAGGAGAATCTCAGTGCACATAAAAGCCTTGGTTTTTCTTTTTTTAAGCTACTGCTGCCTGTTATTTTCATGGTAAAACACTGCCTGGGCTGTTTTCTCCAGTGCAGGTAGTGATGCAGGGTTTATATAGAAAATAACTCAGCAGAATAACTTATTAGTGAGTCTTGACGTTGCATCTGGTAAATACAGAGTCTGCTTCTTAAGGGATTGGATATATTTTGTAGAAATACCTAAATTCAAAGCCATTGGTTGTAATATTAAGAATTGCACCAAGTATTCTGTGACAGGGGAAGAATACTGTGATTGTTGTCATCCAAATAAAAACAAGGACTATTGCTTAGCAAGACAGCAGAATTCTATCTTAGCGAGATAGAATTTAGTGCCTTAAGGCAACAGCATGAAATACTGAAACACAGAGCAAGCAGTGGAGGGGAAGTTACAGCATCCCCATAAAGTCAGTATGGTAAAGAAATAGCAGTAATGGCACTGATATGAAAGTTGCTGTAGTCACTTTGTATTTCGGGTTTTTTGATCAGGAGGTGTTCCATTTTTATTAGAGGAGGGCTTTCAAGTCTGCCCAGCTGACAAATGAAGAAGGTAATTCAGATCAAATATTACAGATGTAAGGCAGGACTCACCGCTGTAGACAGCCTTTGAAACACATCTGTGCTACTTCCAGTTCCTTAAGGGAGGTTGGGTCTTTCCTAGGTGCCTTTTTGTTACTCCTTTTTGATCTGATGGCCCTGGTCTGGCTTTGTGCAGACGGTTTTCTTTTTACCGGGGAAAAGACCTGCTCTGAACGAAGGCAGTGACGTGGCCATGCTGTCTGCAGGTGGAGAGCAGCCCCGATTTCCCCCTCGCACACCTGCCTGAGTCCCAGCCTGCTCCAACACAGCAGGGCTGCGTGCTGAGCGCAGGGAGCAGAGGGGCACTGCTCTTCCATCCAACTCGCTGTATTTTTGTCTCCACCTGGAGCACCTTTTTGAGAAAGGGGCTGAAATTTCTAGAATTATAACCGAGCTACAGCTCTAAAACAGCACGTGGGTTTTAGGGGCAGGAAAAGTGAGATGGAACAAAATACGGGGCAGTGCAGTGCCACAGATTTCTGCATGAAAATGGTCTGAGCAGCTGCTAAACGCTGGTTTAGTTAACTGACAGTGGCAAACTCAGGAATCTGAAGCATCTCTCTATAGATGTGGCCAACCCCATACTCGTACAAGCTATATCTGTATTTCTGCATAAATACAAACTGTATCTCCTTGGATGTATCTCTGGTTCATGTGTTAGATGTGTAACCACTGCAGTTCAGACAGCTGTGTGATACTGAGCATAAAATTAATATATCAGCACTACAGCGTTCTTGTTACAAAAGTCTGAACCTTTCTGGGTTGCCACAGGAGAAATAAGAAGTCTGTGATCACTGGATAATTAATATCCTCAGGTATTAGGGGGTTTCCTTTTCTGCCCCACCACAGATCAAAATTAAATATCCAAAATCACGCTGACTTTGTAAACTGTAATGAGAAACTGGCTGGTCATGCATCAGTGTCCTGTCCTTTCAATATTTATGTTGAATGAAGCATGGTTTGACAGTCAAGGCCGCTTGTCATTTCACTGGAATTGTTGCAGGCCCCCATCACTGCTACCTCTGCTATGAAATATGTCACACTCACTGAAATCTCTGTTAGTCACGACTCTTTTCCTGGGACTTATTTTTGGGTTATTATTCAGCAAAAGGTTCTGACTAAACGGGAATTTTGTGTAAATCCTTTGTTTCCCCCTCTCACAGCATTAGCCTGTGTATCCAGTTCTGACAGGATGGCAGGCTGTATAGATAATAATTCCTCTCTGTTGTTTGGAAAGTCTTCCTGTGCACAGGATCAAGGGGCTGAAACCTATTTCAGATTTTCTGGAAAACACCTGGTGCCACTGGTGGTTACCTCTCTGGCTGCTGGTGCTCTTTGTGAGCTGCCTGTCCACCACAGATGAGGATTGCCACGGAATATTGCTGACAGGAGCATTTTCTCTGCCGGAGCGGCATTTGCTGTTAGAATTGAAAAATGTATCCCAGTATCATGATTAAAAGTGGAGCTGGAGTGCAGCCACGGCGGAGGGGAAAGGCAGCCTCTCCCGAGCAGTGTGCCCTGGCTGCAGTTTGTGCTGAGGGCTGGAGAAGAGGGCTCCTGGCAGGCTGCTGTGCCCGAGGGGCGCCGGGGAGGGCAGGGCTGCCCAGCCCTGGGCAGCAGCTCAGGCTCCTCTGCAGCACCCGGGGCTCAGCTCTGGCTGCTCGCTGGGGGCTCCTCTGCCGGCTGCAGCCATCCTGGGAAGGGCTGGGCTGGAGCCACGGTCACCCAGTGGTGACTGCAGAGCCACCTGTGCCTGGGGTTTTGGGGAGGGAATCACAGTGGCCTCAAGCTTTGTGCCTCGACACTTGGGCTCCTGCTCCCGGCACGATCGGGAAATCAGAGTGGGGCTTCCAGCTCTGCCACAGGTTCTGTGAATGGCCCTGAGCAAAGCGTTTGGTATCTCCTGGGCTCTGCTCTCCCACTGTAAATGGGAATAATAATGAACTCCTTCCACTACATTCTATTTATTTTCTCTGCTTAGGAAATGAGATTTTCAGATCAAATACTGTTTTCTCCATCAGGATGCTGAATCCCAACAGAGGCTTCTAGATGCTGCTGACAAATCACTTGACAGTCTGCATTGTGTGTTGTTGGTCTGTAGAAGAATATCGCCGAGTGCCAGAAGAATTTGAATTTGTTCTGAGGTTTCTGGAATAACATTTGATTAGCTAAACTCTCTGCTGTGCTCATGGGTATGCCCAGGTTGGAGTGAAGAGCCTCATTCCCCTGCTGATGGCAGTGGTTTGGTAGAAACATTTACAGTGCAGGTGTTGGGACAGAGGGAATGGGACTGTAGGTTTCATTTTTGCGGGTTTTTTTTTATGTATAATTGTCATAAAATTTCTATTTTCTGGTACAAACAGGCTTGATTTCTAGAGCAGTAAGTATTGCTGTGCCCAGTGTTGGCTGGTCAGCAGCAGGGCAGGCTGTTCCTGTGAACAGCCAAGAGGAAGGCACTGAGAATACAACATCATGGCACAGATCCTCTTCCCTGCTCTCATCTCATGGCAATTGGAAACCCTCTTCCATTTTCCCTTTAAAGATCATGCTACAGCAAGCTCCTCTTCCTCAAGGCTTGATGTGACTGCTGGTGGGAAGCTGTCACATGCAGCCCTTTCCTTTCATGCTCCACCTCCCTAGGACTAGACGATTTATTTTCTTTCAGTGAGGAGCATAAATCATCTTTATAGACAGCCTCATTAAGTTTTCACACTGGAGGTATGATGGAAAAAATTACAATAACACCCCCTCTTGCCAACTTTGTAAGGAAAATAAGCCTTTCTTGAGGCAGGTTAACTTGTTTAGGGTTGGCTTAGAAAAATCCTAAACCAAGGATAAATTCCTCCACAATTTATTCTGCGACTTTACCTTTTCAGCTCCTTCCTGCTGAATATTTCTGTAGCTCCTTCTTACAGAGCTGAAAGAATGCTGTTTGTTCCTCCTGTATGGAAGGTCATGGTGCCTTTTTACTGGTGTGGGAAATGCACCTGCAGTGGGTACCCTGCCGTCTCACCTGTGAATGCTCTCTGATCCAAACCAGGAAGGACTTCCATGGATCTGTGCCAGTCCACAGCCGGGGGGATGGCCCAGCACGGTGTCCCTGGGAGCTGTGCTGGTGCTGAACACCGACTGAGGGTGGATGGAGCTGGCGGTGCTCAGGATGCAGGGGATGAAGCTCACAGCTGTCACTGTAGCCTGCCCTACAGAGCTGACTCTGGCCCCTGTTTGCTGCATTTCCCTCCTCTGTGACACTCACAGTTTCTCTTCTTGCTTAAGGCTGACGGTCTGTTCTCCCTGCTTCCCTGCCCCCAGTGCTGCACACGGTTTAGGGCCTTAGGAATATTCCCTGCCAGCTCCAGGAGGGTATTTCTGCCCTTCTCCCTTGTTTACTGCTTGCTAATTAAATTTTGTAGGTGGCAGTTTGAAATCTTAGTGGGACGTGTCATGTGACTGCTAATGCTCTGCAGATCTCTATTACATAAGCTTTAAGTAGTTTGGGAAAATGTGCTTGTGTCATACTGGGCCTGACATAAGGCTCTGTCTGAAGCCAACAGTCTGAGCAGGTTTTTTATGTACGATGACTGTAGAAATCTTGTGGATGGTTTGTTCTGGCACCAGATTTGTGCCCTCGCTTGTCAGGTCAATTGTCTTCCCTCAGTGAGATGCTTTGCAGTCGGCTCTGCCTGCCTTTCCTGCAGGGCAGAGCAGGGAGGGGTTGGATTTAAACTCTCTGGCGTGCCAGGTAATGATCAAATGAATATTAAATGCAGGATGCTTGGAGCCCTTGTGCTTTCCTGAGAGCTCTGCTCATCCCAGCTCTGGAGTGACCCGGGCACAGAACAAACACAGGGAACCTCTCGGTTCGTCCCCCCACCCCTTCACCCCCCACGGATCTTAGCTGGGCTCTGGTGCGTTATGCAAAATGAAAGCATGAATCAATAGAGAAGTTTAAAAAATGCTGCGTGGGGACGGTCAATTTTTAATGCTTGGTAATTCATCAGGCTCTGGTTTGCTCCAGGAGCACTTCTGGAAGTGACAGCAACGTGTCCACTCACAGCCAGAGCTGCTCTTCCTTCTGCAAACCAGAACCATCTCTGGGTCATGCTTCGCACACCGTGCCACACTTCTGTTGCCTGAAACATCTTTATACACATTTATAAAGTGCAGCTCACTCACTCCGTGGGTGGAGCAGCTGGGGCCCTGTAGGAAATTTGTCTCCTTTTGGTTTCCTGGGCAGGATGTGCCCTTGGAGGCTGGGTCCTGCCTGTGCTGCGAGTTCTCTGGTGATCCACAGGAGATCCCTGTGCCTCGCCCTCCGTGTCTGCTGGGAAGGCTCAGTGGCAGTGAGCTGTAGTTAGAAATGAGGAAGAACTGGATGAGATTTTGGGTGTTGGGGTTTTTTTTAAAGGATGTCAGACTTACAAGTTTATAGTCTCACATTGAAATCTAATGATGTGAACCTGCGTTTTGTCTGGAGAAGCCCTTGGTCTGCAGTAGCACTTTTCAGTAGGAAAACTCTTTGCTGAGTGCTTAAGAATGATGGGCGAAGTCGTTCTGCCTGTTTTGTAGGTGAGGAATTTCCAATGTGCTTCAGGTTTATTTGCCCAGGATCATCCAGCAGGGTCAGTGGAAATCCATGGATATTGTTTGCAGAACCTGGCCCAACATTTATCCATTGTATTGCTTCTCTTAATTAAATGTTGTGTAAGAAAGGAGGAGGGGGAAGTATTGATCTTCTAAAACCAGACTTCTTTTTGTTTCATTTTAAATTAACTGGCTATGTGCCACTCACAGTAACGAGTTTGCAAATGTATTAATCTTTAAAAAAATTACTACTGTCATAAATCAGGGTGGCTACAGTCAGTCTGTGTATTCTGAGGGCTGCCTGTTCACCTTCTGGGTATACTGGAACCATCAATGTCTCTCTGCTGGAAGGGTCTCCGTTCTCAACAGTCTTAAATCTTCTGTATAAATGTATTTCCCATACACTCCCTGTGATTTTAGTAACTCTGCTTTATTTGAAGATTAAATACAGTTTGTGCTGCTGTGCTATCATGGTTGGTGGCTCCTGGATGAACTGGAATCGGAACAAAGAGGCACCTGTAAAGCAGTTCTATGGGGTTTTTTGGTAGGGCAGGTGGGTGCAGCTGATGGTTTTGTGTTTAAAGGCAGTTTGTTGCTGTTAATCACGGGCTCCTCAGGATGTGGAGCTCTTCAGTCCGTGTGCTGCAGTCACAGAGTGACAGGAGAGCTGTCACCATGGCACGGGCAGCCTGCGTTGTTTCTGATGCCAGGAGGGCATGACCCACACAGACACATGAAGAATAAACCCCTGCATGCCTTGCAGCAGCAGCAGCAGCAGCAGCAGCCGATCTTCCCTGCCTGGTCAGCAGTGATCCAGATCCTCCTGTGCCCCCCTGCCCTGCCCGAGCCCTCGGGGCTTTTCCGGAGGGTGCCCAGCAGGGCAGAAACTCCAGCAGGGGTTTTCTGACCTTTAATGTCCCCTACAGACTGTGCTGATAAGGGAGAGGGGAGCTGGGAGCGTTGGTCCTTCGTGTCACACCGATGTCACAGCTCTGGTGGCTCAGATGAACGTCAGTTAACTCCTGCAGTGATGGGAGGTCACAGCTTTTCCTCAGAATTCCAAGATGGGATGTTCCTTACAGAGCCAGGGTAAAGCAGCCCTGCCCAGGGACTTTGTAGATATTGATCCCGGCTGTGAGATGCAAATGGGAGTTTTGCCACCTTTGATATTGATTGTCACTAATTATCACGAACCTTAAACCTCGTGCTCAGCTTGCAGCCTAACTTCCCTTCTGAAAAACGTCTGTTTAGCATCTGCAAATCCTGTTACAAGGAAATGAAGTGTATAAAGCTCCAAGCTGCTGATAGTTTTGTAACATAATGATACAAGTTTTGCAAGTACACAGTTTTTTCTTGTCTTAAAATAAGGCAGAACAATTTAGAAGAGAGCAGAAGAGAGGAGGACAAGCTGTCTGTGGTGGTGAGAGCTCGGAGGATGCAGCAGTGGCCGAGCCCATGGAGCTGCTGGCCCCAGTGCTGTGACACCCCGGAGCCCGTGGGGCTCAGGTGCCTTCACTGACCCTTCGTGGGAGAACTGCTCCGGGCAGAAAGCAGTGACAACGCTGGAAGCACAGCGTTTGTGTGCCGGGCAGAAACAAACAGGCAGCTTTCGTGACACACGAGCGCCAGTGTTGGCACAACAAGTGTGTGACCCGAAAGCGGCTCTGACCAGCTGCAGCACTGCCCACGGGGACTGCAGGGAGAGCTGCCGAGCCTCAGCTCAGAACGGGCACCGAGCTCCTCCCAGACACCCCAAAAGTCCAGCTGGACACAGCAGGGTGAGGCAGCAACCGAGGGAGCACGAAGGAAAAGCCTTCTCCTTCCTCCTTCCCCACCTCTCAGCCCCTTTCAGACGTGCTCCTTCCCCCTCGCTTGCCAGTTTGTGCTTTGTGTAACTAAAATTCACTCTGTTACATACAAAATTGCCAGAACACGCAATCAAACCGTGCTGTTGATTTTTTAATATCCCTTTATTTAGTAGCATTTAAGGGCCCAGGCTGCTATTGAGAAGGATGTGTTCTCACTCTGGCTGTAACTAAGTAACAGGAGATTTTCCCTAATGCAGCTGGGTTGTGTGGATGGAGCTGGCTGTGGTGAATTGGAAACTGTTGTTTGAAAGAAGGTTTTGTACACCAGGGAAGGTGTCTGGAGCAAGGCGTCCACTGGCACTGGTGTTCTCCTCGGGGTTCCACCAGCCTGCTTTGCCCATTTCGGCTCTGTGTGCTTTTTGAGAAGTCAGGTCAGATCCTGTAGGGTTCCCCAGGCTACTGAAGGAGGAAGGAAGAAGGGGAGAGGCTTAAAAAACACCCAGTGAGGAGGTGGGGTGGCAAACAAAGAACTAAAAGGTAGCATCTGTTTATTTTCCAGATGTGTAAAGGATTCTACTGTTGTCTGGGCTTGCATCCTGTAATCACTTGGTAAATGTGAGAGCAGAAATGCTCTTTGTTAAACGCTGGTGAGTGACAGAATCCTCCCTCATTCCTTGTCTTTGGTACTGGCTTTGTCCTCAGTTATCCATCACAGTTCAGCTTCTCACAGCTTGTCATTTGTGGACTACTCCAAACTAAGACTCACAGCTAAGCACAAAGGGACCATCCTTGACACCAGATCTGCCTCGAGGGTAAAAATGGGATTTTGTTTGTGGTGTGTAATGGTTGCCAGGAGCACAGGATTTTCATAGCAATCATGGCTGCTAGAAAAATGCAGTTTTGAGGTGTGGAGCTCTATTTGCTTTGGTTTCGTTCTCTGCAACATTCATTAAAAGTCTAGTTGCTGGCATTACCTGGAAGGATAATGCATGCCTGTGAGCTGCAGTGCTTTTAAAGGTCCGTGGCACTCCTGTTACCAGAATTTCTAATTTATTGGAATAACTTCAGGGCTGGAATGGGTTTCTTTCATAATGGGCTGGTGCAATGTATCTCACCCAGAGAAGTGGTAAATCTCACGTGCACGAGTCCCACTGTTGCAATCCAGTACAAGTGTGCATGAGATAAAATACATTTGGATTTTTATATTTCCATCAAACCTGCTTTAGGGATGAAGTCCCACAGGAATGTTTAACCATCACTATCTATCTTTATTGCATTGATAATAGACTACTATTACATAAATAATAGAACCAGCAAGTAAATACTTCAGGGGAAATATCCCAATATCCCACTCTGTGTTTCGTGTCTCTGAAAACCACACATTTGGAAGGGCAGGAGAGAAGTGTGAGGAACAAGCCCCATTATTTCCATCATCAATAACTAAGACCATTTACAAAGAGTGTGGAATACTTAAAACACCTCTTGAAGCTTTGCCTTTTTGTGTCAGTGTAGGATTTGTGTTCAGGAAGGATGAGCTGGAGCTGGAACAAGCCTGAAGGAAGGGCCACGTGAACAAACCTGGAATTCGGGGAGCTTATGTTGTGAAACGCTAGAAGACCTTATTCTTTGTTGCCTGATGGTGACGAAATGACAAGGGGGGTCTGATTTCAGCACCAACTCTGACTCAAGCACAGACTTAGTGCTGAGTGCTGCAGTTCAAGCACCCAGACGTTGCCGGTATGATGGGAGTGTTCAGAAATGCCAAAAGCTGCTCATCTTTAGTGCCACCTTCCCACAGCTTCTGCCTGGCTGAGCTTTAAGCCAGCTTTAGTTTTTACCTTGTCTAAGTCTTTCCTGGGCTTGTTCTCTGTGTGAATTCAGTAATTCTCAATGAACCCTTTCTTCCCCAAGTGCTACAAGAATGTTATTTATGTAAAAAAAACCCTTTTACTTTTGCAGTCCTTACATGGAGCTTCTGATTCCTCAGTGTAGGTGACTGAATATTTTTCAATTCAGAGTTCCTAACTAAAAGTTATGTCTGCTCTGGAAGGCCAAGGTTTCTCCTCATCTCTCACTGCCACAATATTTGTGGATAGTTCTGCTCTTCATTTTTAGGTTTATCCCAAAGGTGTTCTTGGGAAAAGCAGAATTTTATTTTGGATTGTTATTCCCAAGGGGCCAAATACATCGGGTTATTACTTGTACTGTCTCAAGAATACCTGCTCAGTCCCTCATGCATGTGCTTCAGGCGGAATGGGTTGTTAACAGATATTCCATTTCCTCCATGAAGACAGAAGAGCAAGTCATGCTAATAAATGGCTGCGTTTGGGGTAGACTCCCCCTGCTGAGGAGGATCTACATTTTGCCATTATTTTGTATTCTTTCAGATCGGTGTTTGTTCCCTGGTGCTGGAGGATTCCTGCCGCCTATTTTCGGTCTTTGGAAGGGTTGCAGAGCAGTTCTGTGGCCCTGGAGATCAGGCTGCAGATGGCCAACCCAGGCTGATCTGTTTTCTCAGCCGTGGAGCTGCTCTGCTCACAGCCTGCGTGTTCGCGTGCAGCAGTTCTCCGTGAGGGGAGGGAAGGTGTGCAGGCACAGAGCCCACCGCAGCTGGTATTGGCTCTCTGCGCTCTGTTCTGAATGGAGTGGCAGAGTCGGCCTTTTACAGGCACAGGATTAATGGCTAGGAAGTGTTAAATGCACTAAAGGAGTGCTAAATGCATTATTCCGTACACAGATTATTTCGTGTTCCATGGGTTCATACGGTGCACTTTGCCTTTCGCCTTGGCATTTCAAAGTCCTCACAGACATTATTTAACAAAGTCTTAGTGCACATTTCTTGGGTGAGAATGATTATTATCCCTGTTTTGTTCAGAAGGGCACGATTCCACCAAATTTCTGCAGTGAGTCAGTGCCAGAGCTGGGAATCCAAACTGGATGTGCTACCCACACCAAAGCTCTGCTCCACTGAGTAAACTCAGCAGGAGATGTGTAGGTTTCTGTACAATGTACATGAAACATTTGCAGTCATTTCCTGATGCATAAATTAAAAACAAATGAACAACAACCCCCCCCCCAAAAAAAAGAAGAAAAATCCAGCTGTGTACTGGCGAGTGAAGTGATGAAAGAACATTTTGTGGAATAACACAAATTCTTTCAGTGAGTGCTGTAAGAGGTGGTGCAGCTCCCTGCAAGAAGGGGTGTCTGGCTCACTGTTAATCCTCCTTTTACCTCCTGTCTGGGGACACTGGAGGCACAAGCCAAGGCCTGGGGCTAGCAGGGAGCTGTCCCTTTGCAGAAAACAAAGTGATTTATTCCAGTTGCTGCAAGAGCCATTCCCCGTGGCTGGCTCAGATCTGTTGATGAGAAAGTGTGGCTGTGGAACCTTGCTAAAAACCCTCCTGCTGTGTTGCCAGCAAACATTTTGCCTCTTACCCAAATGTGAAGATATTCTTATTTGTTTGTCACACAAGAGGACCCCCTCCCTCCCCATCCTTATTTGATAATCTGTTTGTAAGGCAGACTTGGGGTTTTTTGTGGCCCAGTCTGGGCACTTGGGGTTGTTTTTGGTATTGGACTTGACCTGAAGATTTCTGGTCTTACCTATGACGAACTAAAATCCTGTCTGATTATAAATCATTGCTGATGATTTATTCTCTTAGCTTGGATGGTGCAGGTGGATGCTTCAAACTGTAATTTCTGGGGATGCTATGGCTGGGATCTGAGTTATGCAGGCCTGTGATGGGTGATGGAGAGCAACGTTAGATCTGCTGCTACAACCTTAGAAATAAAGACACAATTCTTCCTTCAGCTGAGAGAGAGCTCTCCTCATCCGAGAAATCCTGCTGAGAATCAAGAGATTGCTGGAGGTTTCTAAGGAAGGGTTCTTTCTGAGAAAATCAGGCCAGGCTTTGCCTTTTTTTTTCCTAGAAGAGAAAGTGTATTTAAAGACATTCATTCTCTTCCTACGTGAATAATGGCTAGAATTTCGCATGCTGTCTGCTCTGGAAGTTTATTAATGCAATCACTCAGCTGCAGATAGGTAAAACATTGAAGGAATCAGGCTGGCAGGGAGCCTAATCACTGTGCAAAACCAAGCCACACCACAGCAATATTAACCTTTCCCGTCTGGAGCTCTCTCAGTTTCCCTCTGGTGTGCTTATCTCAGCTTGCCAGCAGACTGTGCAAGGTAAAGGCTGCAGGAGATGTGGAGGGTTTTGTGTTTATTTTCAAGTGGAATGATGTATTCCAATATTTGCACCAATGGCTTTTCTGCAGGACTGAAACGGAACTGCCGTGATCTGCTCTGTGGAAGGCGAGTGGTGCAAGGTCGGGGTGAAGAAGGGGCTCTGGTCCATGGAGCCCTGGGCTCAGAGGGTCCTTTAGGCTGGGAAATACCCCCAGGGCAGTGATGTCCAACCCCTGACCCGTCACCCCTGTGGGTGTTGCTCTCCTTGTCACCCAGAGAGGAGAAGCGTTTTTCTCTTTCCATGCCTGTCTACAGCCCTGGCAGAACTGTGGATGGCATTTTCTGGCAGAGAAAGGGCTTGTCCTGAGCCACCTCCGTGCTGCCCTTCCAGCTGAGCCATCACCTTCATGAAGACACCTTCCCACCCGTTTTAGCATATTTGAAGTCACCATTTAAATGCTGCTCCAGTGCAGCAGTTAGAAATACATGATTCTTGTGGGAGGAAGGGAGTGAAAAAGGAAAAAACGTTTTCTAGAAAAGTTTTTGTATCGATTCAAGTTGGAATTTAAGTTTGTGGAGCTCAGTCAGCCTAGAATGCTTTAGACAGATGTATATTAACAACTTATACTGGCAGTGATAAAGAAATAAGATATCCAGGAGAAACAGAATTTAGTTATAAGAAAAAATACCGTAAGCTTCAAGGAGTCTTCAAAGTAACCACATTCCTTAAAGGATGGATAGCAGGAAATTGCAATGAATCTCAGTTTCATTAGCTGGATCAAAGAGGAAGATAATGTGCCTTGCATATCATGAATTCTACCCTTCTGCTTATACGGGATGCAGATGGTGGCCAGAGAAAAAGAAAATCCTTTAACTAATCTTCATATAACTTAATAGGAAAGTCAAAGTAAATTGATTCTCACTTCCTGGCCTTCATTCTGGACCTGTGATAACAGAGTTATTTAATGTGCTTTTATTCAGAGAGCTCCCCTGGAGCAAGGCAGGGGCAGCAGCTGCTCCAGGCCCAGCTCCACACGGGATCAAGGTGTGAGCACAGGTGTGGGGGGCCCAGGTGAGCTTTAAAGGACTCACAAGAAAAGCAGGTGGGAAGTCAAGGTGAATTTGCTGTTAGTCTGGCCAGACAGGAGCAGCTTCAGCACCGTCACAGGCAGCATCAGGAATGACTGATGCTCAGGCAGTAAAAAGTTAGAAAGATCAGACGGAGAAAGAAAGCTCTCTGTTTTCAGTACCTGTCTGAGGGTGGATATAAATCACATCTTACAGTGCCCATTTCTTCACTGGCTGTAGGAGAGCCCAGACAATTGAGTGTAAGTGTTTCTATATCTCTAATGATAAACAAAATAATCCCACCAAGATTCACATTTTCGATTTTGTATAATAAATGGATTCATTTTTAATTATAAACATCTTTAATCTCTGTAACTGGAGTACATTTTGAAAAATGTTTGATGCTCATAAATGTTGCTGCATCACTTATAGATGAACCCCAGTTCTTACTGCCTGAAGCTGTGTTTTTTTAATGCAAAGGGGTGGCTTGGACCTGAAGAGCCAAGTGCAAAGTGGACACATGTCTGTGTGATTTACACTCCACAGGCTGGGAATCTCCTCTGAGGAGCCCATCAGTGGCTGGCCAGGCTGACAGACTCCTCACCTGCGGGGGCGAGGCTGTGAGTGCAGAGATTTTGGAGGGCAGGGGAGGCCTGCAGGGCTCAGGTGGCCGTGCTGGAGGGCTGCTCTGCTTGTTAATGCTTTTGGCTGCCTGTGCAGGCACAGATCCAGCAGGGCTCGTGTCACAGCCTTGCACGGCGAGACAAAAACGCTCTCGCTCTGCAGGTTCAGTTTCTGTTTTGGCAGATACATTTAAACTTGGGCATGGCCTCATTTATAATTAGCAGCAGAGCCCTGATGGAGGCTGATGGTGGAATTGGAGGCAGCTCTGCTGTTTGCCACAGAATTGTTCCAAGCGCTGCCCTGGGAGAGGGGGCAGAACTCAGTGCTTGGCAAGGCAGCTGCAGGGTGCTCTGTGCCCCCTGAGGGGAGATTCTGCTTTTGCCAAAACGGTGCTTTTGCTGCTGCCAAAATGGGGATGCCAGCGAGGGATGGGCTGGCCATTGAGAGATACCAGCTGTTATCAGATGAGTCCTGGCTTCAGGTTGGGTCTCAGGTTTCTTTAGAGATGAACCTTCAGCTCTTGTCCTGTTGTTTATGTCAGAGGCACTCAGACGTTTCCCTGACTGTCATTTTCTCATAAAAAGCCACCTCAAATCCTTTTTAAAGGATTTATATTTTATGTTGATAATACTTGGGGCTTAAAGGCCTCATTCTCCTTAGACTTGTGGTAATATCACTGAGGGATAATGCCAGTGAGAAATACACCAGTTACGTGTGTGAAATGAAAGAAAAATTGGTCAGGCTGATATGTAATGATTTAAAACAAAAATCAACAGCCCCATGGAAAGGATGGGTATTGCATTTCTGCTGTGGAGCTGCAGCAGTGACACAGTGCCTTGCTCATACTTGGTGCTACAAACTGAGGTATAAAAGCCTTGCTGAATGGGGCTGGAGCTGTGACAGCTTTGCCGTGTGGACATCCTTTGTACTTTTATAAAACCTGAATGTGATGTGTTAATATATGAGATACTGTGAATTTTACGATTAGAAAGAATATTCTAGAAGATTCAGCATTAATGGATACCTGGTGATTATAAAGACACCTTTTCTTAGCCAGGGTGTTTGTCCAGGTTTGAGAGTTAAGGCAGAGCTTCCTTCCAGTCTGTGGACAAGGGTTCTGTGCACCCTGAGGGATTTCTTACACCCCTTTTCCAGCACGCAGAGGCTGCCCATATTTGCAGCAGGAGTAAAATGGAGAAATCATCCAGCCTTATGCCCAATAACCTTTTCCTAATCTGTAGATTAGGTAAATCATTTGATACTTATTTTTATGAAAGAAATACTCAGTAGTATAGACATCTCTCTTGCCTCTTTATCATAGTTTATCCTTCTAAATTTTATATCAGCGTGTTAAAGAGTGATAAATAAAGCAATTATTCCATCTAGATAGCCAGATTTGTATTTTTCCCAAGAATCGCATTTCCTGCTCTGACCACAGGATTTATTGGCACCTTCTGTGATACTCTGCTTTTTGAGACTGGCAGCTAGAAGTGGTTTTTAGATGTAACACAGCAACATGAGTCATTTGCATCAGAACTTCCTGCCCAGAAGGTACCAAAGTTGCTTTGAATTTATCCCAGAAACTTTGACAGCAGACTCTCACTTTGAATTTAGGATAGATTTCTGCAGCTAGGTGTTTAACTAATTAAATGCAGAGCAATTTGGCACAGGAGCTAAAAATACGGGAACGCTCAAGACTGCAGCGCTGTGGAGAATCGGTGTCAGCTACAGCAAGAGCCAGTCTGGAAATCAGAGTGATGGGGAAATTTCTAAACTGAAAGGGCAAACCAATGTGATATTGGCTTCATAGAAGAGGAGAATTAAGGGCAGGACAGGGGAGGTGAGGAGAGGCTTTTGCCAACAGGAGTTTGCTCAGTGGAGCTCCCACCCGTGCTGGATTTTGTGGGGAGTTTCATTTGGTGGAGGAAGGGTTTGTGTGCTGAGGAGGTTACAGAATGTCTGCTTCAGAGGGAGCCAGCACAGAGCCGTGGTGATCTTAGACAGGAAAAAGTGTGGAAAAGCAGTGTAATAGTTTACAGGTTAATACAGCTGGTGAAGATTTTATTGTCCCAATTAAAAAAAAAAAAAAAGAAGGAAAGAAAAGCCCAGTCCTTAGGTGATTTTTGTTCCTTCATTTGGAAGGAAGTAGTTCACTTTGCCACGGAGTTCATTTATCAAATCCAAGTAAATAATAGTTTTTCTGCAGTTTTTTCCACTGGTGGGTGTGAGCATTTTATTGCTTATCAGGGTTTTTTTCTTGCCAACTGTCTGCATTCCTTTTATCATTCTGGTGATGCAGACTCTGGGTGTTTCTGTTCCAGGGCTGGGATTTCATGCCTGGACAACCTCCAGGACTGCCTATTGTTCTGTCTTACTTTGGGCTGCAAGTGACAAGTGAGCTCTAATTTTTAAATTTATTTATTAAAAAAATCGAATCAACAATCTTCCCCTTCACAATCAAGACCACCATTCAGCCAAAGCGAGATCTGTGTAATTAACCACAAGCTGAACTTTGCATTTTCAGCAGCGTTTCCTCTTTGCTGTCGTGCTGGGAATTGTTCAGTCTGGCTAATATTGGAAGGAGATTTGAACAGAGATACAGGTGGTTTTTTTGTCTGGTGATAAACACATCTTACTCATTTATTCTTGATCCTGTGGAAGAGCTGACAGCCACCAGAGCAGTTTCATTGGCAGCCCAAACTAGTGCAGGAAGCCAAATTATTAAAGGCAACAACCTTCCACATCCAGGCCAGAAAATGGGTCTGTGTCTGCATTTCAAGGCAGAGATTTGTGTCTGTCACCAGAGCTCAGGTTCAAGAGGAAGAAGGGGTTTTATTTCAGCTGAAATCAGCAGGTTCCAGCTGCCAGCTTCCCGGAAAGCTGAGGTTCATTTCCTGCCACTCACTCAGCTCTTCTGTGGCGTGACTGTCCTGCCCGTCTCCGCTGTGTGCCGAGCGCAGAAATCAAACTCGAGGAGGCCACCTGGAAAATCCCAGTGGGGAGCTGTGGCTGGCAGCTCCCTGCTGCCCCAGAGCCCCGGGAAGCACCGCTGGCCGTCCGTCCGTCTGTCCGTCCGTCTGTCCGTCCATCTGTCCGTCCGTCTGTCCATCCATCTGTCCGACTGTCCGTCTGTCCGTCCGTCCTTCCGTCCGTCCGTCCGTCCGTCTGTCCATCTGCCCGTCCGTCTGTCCGTCCATCCGTCTGTCTGTCCGTCCTTCTGTCCGTCTGCCCGTCCGTCTCTCTGTCTGTCCGTCCGTCTGTCCGTCCGTCCGTCTGTCCGTCCGTCTGTCCGTCCGTGCGTCC